>WNNJ02002237.1:0-70617 GCA_012934845.2 Pomphorhynchus laevis
AACGAGGAAACAACGAGGAACGAGGAAACAACGAGGAACGAGGAAACAACGAGGAACAACGAGGAACGAGGAAACAACGAGGAACGAGGAACGAGGAAACAACGAGGAACGAGGAAACAACGAGGAACGAGGAAACAACGAATGAACGAGGAAACAACGAAGAACGAGTAAACAACGAAGAACGAGGGAACAACGAAGAACGAGGAAACAACGAGGAACGAGGAATCAACGAGGAACGAGGAAACAACGAGAAACGAGGAAACAATGAGGAACGAGGAAACAACGAGGAACGAGGAAACAACGAGGAACGAGGAAACAACGAGGAACGAGGAAACAACGAGGAACGAGGAAACAACGAGGAACGAGGAAACAACGAGGAACGAGGAAACAACGAGGAACGAGGAAACAACGAGGAACGAGGAAAACAACGAGGAACGAGGAAACAACGAGGAACGAGGAAACAACGAGGAACGAGGAAACAACGAGGAACGAGGAAACAACGAGGAACGAGGAAACAACGAGGAACGAGGAAACAACGAGGAACGAGGAAACAACGAGGAACGAGGAAACAACGAGAAACGAGGAAACAATGAGGAACGAGGAAACAACGAGGAACGAGGAAACAACGAGGAACGAGGAAACAACGAGGAACGAGGAAACAACGAGGAACGAGGAAACAATGAGGAACGAGGAAACAACGATGAACGAGGAAACAACGAGGAACGAGGAAACAACGAGGAACGAGGAAACAACGAAGAACGAGGAAACAACGAGGAACGATGAAACAACGAGGAACGATGAAACAACGAGGAACGAGGAAACAACGAAGAACGAGTAAACAACGAAGAACGAGGGAACAACGAAGAACGAGGAAACAACGAGGAACGAGGAATCAACGAGGAACGAGGAAACAACGAGAAACGAGGAAACAATGAGGAACGAGGAAACAACGAGGAACGAGGAAACAACGAGGAACGAGGAAACAACGAGGAACGAGGAAACAACGAGGAACGAGGAAACAACGAGGAAACAATGAGGAACGAGGAAACAACGATGAACGAGGAAACAACGAGGAACGAGGAAACAACGAGGAACGAGGAAACAACGAGGAACGAGGAAACAATGAGAAACGAGGAAACAATGAGGAACGAGGAAACAACGAGGAACGAGGAAACAACGAGGAACGAGGAAACAACGAGGAACGAGGAAACAACGAGGAACGAGGAAACAACGAGGAACGAGGAAACAACGAGGAACGAGGAAACAACGAGGAACGAGGAAACAATGAGGAACGAGGAAACAACGATGAACGAGGAAACAACGAAGAACGAGTAAACAACGAAGAACGAGGGAACAACGAAGAACGAGGAAACAACGAGGAACGAGGAATCAACGAGGAACGAGGAAACAACGAGAAACGAGGAAACAATGAGGAACGAGGAAACAACGAGGAACGAGGAAACAACGAGGAACGAGGAAACAACGAGGAACGAGGAAACAACGAGGAACGAGGAAACAATGAGGAACGAGGAAACAACGATGAACGAGGAAACAACGAAGAACGAGTAAACAACGAAGAACGAGGGAACAACGAAGAACGAGGAAACAACGAGGAACGAGGAAACAATGAGGAACGAGGAAACAACGAGGAACGAGGAAACAATGAGGAACGAGGAAACAACGAGGAACGAGGAAACAACGAGGAACGAGGAAACAACGAGGAACGAGGAAACAACGAGGAACGAGGAAACAACGAGGAACGAGGAAACAATGAGGAACGAGGAAACAACGAGGAACGAGGAAACAACGAGGAACGAGGAAACAACGAGGAACGAGGAAACAACGAGGAACGAGGAAACAACGAGGAACGAGGAAACAACGAGGAACGAGGAAACAACGAGGAACGAGGAAACAACGAGCAAGAATGCGTGATAAGTTTACAACAATATACTGGTTAAAAAATTGTCTTGATTTTTAAATACTTACAATATTGATAAATAGGAACAACATACCTTAAACACACAAACAAGAACACTATTATGAAGAACAAGAAGGTTAAATCTACAAGTTTTCAAGTACAGTGTGACTCTGATGATTGTCGACGCTGGTCGAATATTACAATAGCTACTGGATTCAAATGATAATTCTAGTGGGTCATTTATGTGTGGATTTTGCGCTTCCCTGCGCATTCAATCACTAGAAGAGGAAATAAGTGTTTTAAGAAAATCAATTCAAAATATAAATCATTGCCAGTGCAACATGAATTCCAAGGATGCATTAACAAATACATATAATAACAGTACTCCTGTTTTATCAAATTCAACTGTCCATTCTAGTGGGTCAATTGTGAATGTTCACAGCAAGAGACTCGAAGTAAGCGATTGCATGATGGATCAGTGTACAACAGAGAATGAGATATTGCAAAATTCCACTAGCAATCATCATATCAATCAAATATCCAATATTACCCCACAAACTCACTCTACACGGGTATGGAAGAATATTAACGAACGTAATTTTCGAAGTTCATCCAGCATTGATCAACAAAATTTGCAACTTGATTCCAAACTTGGTGGATCCAACTGTAAAGATCATTCTAGGGATATTAATTCAATGTCTAAATCGTCAGTGATGGTTGCAAATGTCGAAGAATTTTCCGTACATAAAACAGGAAACGGCCAGAATAAAGAACCATTAACACAACCGCTAGATATTAATACGCGAATGCGTTGCGAAAACCGAGATCGGTGCGTAATCTTTGCTAATATACCGGAATCTAACTCTTCGGAGCCGCAGCTACGTATTGATCATGACGTGAGTAGAGTTCGGGAAGTATTATCAAAAATATTTACTTCAGGTGAGGAATCTATAGCCTCATCTCTTCTAGTGAAATCATTGTTCAGGTTAGGTAAAAAAATGAAGAATGTCCACGCTTATTGAAAGTTATATGTAAATCGTCCAACAATGTTAACGAGATCTTACGCAGAGTGTATAAATTAAAAGGTCAAACTACTAAAATCTTTAAGGATCTCAGCATTCAGGATCGTAAGATGCGACATCAAGCTTGGGAAGAGCTAAAGACTAGCAATGCTTCTGGTGAAAAGGACTTGACAATAAGAAATTTTCGTGTGGTTCGGAGAAAGCCATTTGTAAGTTGGAATCTAATTGGTCCGTTAATTGCTTAGATATTGATCCATCCTCGTTAGATTTATTTCCTACTGGACTATCTATAAACTTAAGAGCCGGTAAATGTTCAACTTCAATTATTAACGTCGCATACACAAATATTCGTAGTATAGTATCGAAGATTGACGAATTTCTGAACAGATTCTTTACATATAAACCTCAAATATTTGCAATTACCGAAACTTGGCTCCATTATGATATTGCTGATAGTATGGTAGCTGTGGATGGGTATTCTATCATCAGGGTTGATCGTAAAGTACGACGAGGAGGCGGTGTTGCACTTTATGTCGATCAATGTATAGGTGTTGACGATTTTGAGTGTTATACTGGCATATATGGTACTTGTGAACTGATAGTAGCGAGTCTATCCCGTGCAAGAAATAAAGTTACTATTTCACTATTTTATAGATTTCCATGTAGCTTCGTTCTCACTCAGAAATTCTCAGATATTTTGACAAAGGCAGCGATAAGTGACTGGTTTCTCTGTTTAGTTTTCTCTGTTTCACTATTTCCAGCATCAATATGGATGATCCTCATTCAGGAATAACCTCTTCTAGTAAACTAGAGCATGACTTGTGGACTTTTCTGTCAGATATCCTACTTCTTGTTCAGCATGTATCAGCACCAACTAGGATTATGAATGATCAAAGTTCTTTGTTTGATTTAATTTTATCTAAATCATTAACAGATGTGCATGACATTATGCATGAAGCACCCGTAGGAGTTAGTGATCATTGTGTATTGCTTTTTCACTTCTCAGGGATTTCAAATAATAGTATTGACGAAGTCGAAACTAAAATCTTCAAACATTGTTGGTATCGTGCAGATCAGTGTAAAATTTTTCAAGTAGCATCGACTATGAACTTTGTAGGTGCTAGCGACGATGTTGAAGATTGTTGGAAGGTTTTCCGTTCAGCAATGTGTGAAATAATAGAAAAATACGTTGCCACCAAGATTGTACATAAAAATAAAAAAGTGAATCCTCCGTGGTTTAATCGAGAACTTAAATCTGAACTAAGACGAATAAACCGACTGTTTAAATTAAGCTGCAAGGACAATACTTATCGACAGGAATTAGTCAATTGTCGTAACGTTTTCGAAAAGCTTAAAAAACGCAAAAAATTAAACTACAAAATGACAATAGCTGCGAACTTTCATAATGCACTAAAACTATTTTAGGCTCACATACGTAGAAATAGGACAATGCCTCCTGCGATTTCGTCTCTTCGTATTAATGATAACTTTGTCACATCGCCTCAAGCTGTAGCCGACACGTTTGCGTCGACTTTTCAACTCGTAACTAATAACACAGAAACTAACCAGCAATCTTGTGTAAGCTATTCACAAAGTTATTTTGATGTTACTACCGAGGAGGTTTATAGTGAGTTAAATTCTTTACGACATTCATCACCTGGTCCGGATGGATTACATCCCCAGATACTAAGGATATTATTTACATCTATTGCTTCACCGTTAGCTTATTTGTTTCAACTATCACTAGTTAAGTCAATTCTACCGTTATATTGGAAAATCGTCACAATCCTGAAAATTATAGAGCAATAAGCCTTACAAGTGTTGTATGTAAGATGTTAGAGCGCATATTGCATCGGCGATTACTATCATATCTTGAATCATCGAACTTGTTAGACAATTCGCAACATAGTTTTTGTTTTGGACGTTCCTTCATGTCTAATCTTTTATGTACACGCGAAGCTTAGGTTGATGCAGTTACGCAGGGTAATGCTGTTGATGTCGTGTATTTCGACTTCAGTCGGGCCTTTGATAGGGTTCCCCACAATATGTTGATTGAGGCTCTTGCAGATTACGGAATTGAAATTCCTATTGAAGCTCCTACAGCCTTATTTTTTACCGAACTCGCTGACCTCCTTTCTCATTGTTCTTTGTCCTCAATCCCTTCACTCGTTCTAGGCGACTTTAATATCCGCCTAGACCGCCCCTCTTCCACAGATTCCATCCGGTTCATCAACATTCTATCCAACTACAATTACAAACTAATCTCCACTGCCCCCACACATATACTTGGTGGGGCACTCGACATCATCGCTGTCCCCGATCATTTTGCTGCCCACACCTCACTGTCCATCTCTGATCCTGGTCTATCCGATCACTTTCTTATCAACTTTGATCTCGCTCGAAACCACACCCCTCCTCACATACCTACAATCCTACGTCGCTCTTGGAGAAATCTTGACCTCTCCCTTCTCCGCTCTGCCTTACTCAAATCGTCTCTATCATTACCCACAATAACATATTCATCTCCTCACGATCTCGCCTTTCTTTTCGACTCTGAACTCACATCCACTCTCGATATTCTCTTGCCCTTCAAGTCTCACCCACACCGTCGCTTGCACCGTGCCCCATGGTTTGACATCCAATGCCTACTCTCAAAGCGTCGACTCCGCCATGCTTTTCGAGTCTATCACCGCTTTCTCAGACGTGATTTCCGCTCGATCACTCCGTCTTTCCGTGATTCCTATCTTGCTCTTCGACAGTCTCATCTCAACCTACTACGTACCAAATGCAACTCCTTCTGGCAGCATAAAATCATCACTTCATTCAACTCTAATACTCTCTGGCATACTTTTAACTCAATCCTGGCTCGTTCCTCTACGCCGTGCAACATCAATGCTAATGATTATTCGTCATTTCTCCAGACTAAAGTATCCACGCTGCTCTCTCACACCCCGGTCTCCATCCTATCCCACTCTGCCCCGCCTAGCCTCATCCTTCCGGAACTCTTTCATCTTCTCCCTGTCTCACCTACAGAAGTATCATCTGTCCTCATGTCTTAGCCCAACAAAACCTCACCTACCGATCCCCTGCCTACTCACTTATTAAAATCTATATGCTCATCGATATCCCCATTTCTCACAACCTTGTTTAACTCGTCCATCCGCAGTCGTATCTTCTCTTCACACTGGAAATCCGCAATCGTTTGTACCCTCCTTAAAAAACAATCGCTCGACCCCTCCCTTCCTTCTAGCTATCGCCCCATTTCGCTACTCCCTACTCTTTCTAAGCTCTTAGAACGCCTCATCTTAATACAAATCAACGCTTATCTCTCCTCATCCAATCTGTACCCTCCTTTCCAATCCGCTTTCCGCTCTAATTACTCGACAGAAATCGCATGCATAAAAGTGTACAACGACTTACTCATTTCTCGAGACAAGGCTCTATATAGTGTTCTCATCTACCTCGACCTCTCCTCCGCATTCGACATTGTCGACCACTCCGTCCTCCTTTCTCGCCTTCGTTATGATTACGGCTTTTCTTCCTCCTCCGTAGCATGGTTCGCCTCATACCTATCCGACCGTTCCTTTTGCGTCTGTTCTAATTCATCATCCTCTTCTCCCATCCCTATTTTTTGCGGGGTCCCACAAGGTTCAGTCCTATGATTTTCTCTCTTCTGCTTGGCGATCTATCTCCGTTTATCAAACCTTACTCCTTTAAGGTCATGCAATACGCCGATGACATTCTAATCTATGCTCATGCACCCGCACATCGCATACACGATATCGACATTTCTGCCTCCAACTGTCTTTCTTCTATCTACAAACGTCTCTCCAATCTCCATCTCGTTCTAAACCCCGAAAAGTCCAAAATAATGTGGATCCTCCCCCGTAAACCAAACATATCTCCTCTCACTGTATATTTTGCCTCATCGATCATCCCCATAGTCTACAATCTCACTTTCTTAGGCTTCTATTTCGATGATCACCTTTCTCCTAAACCCTTCGTCCGTGACAAGGTCTGCTAATCTAACTTATTTCTCAGTGACATCCGCCGTATCCGCCCCCTTATCGACTTCCATTCTTGTATGTCTCTTTCATCGCTTCTTTTCCCTAAAATCGATTACTGCCTTAGCATTTTCGCCTATTCTCCAAAATTCATCATCCTACCCCTACAACGAATAATCAACACCGCCGTTCGAGTGCTCTTTCGTCTCCGTCGCTTCGACCACACATCCACATATTTTGCCCAACTCTCCTGACCCACTATCCACATCCGCATTAAACTCCGCCTTCTCCTCGTTACTTTTCGTCTCATCGCTGTCGGCTCCCCATCGTTCATCAACCTTCCTTTCTTAGACGATACTCGCCCCACCTCGCTATCGCTTCGTTCCTGTCATACCCTCTTACTCCACGTTCCTAATTACTCCAACAACTACGGTCTCCGATCCTTCCTCGTCGCCGCCTCACTCGCCTGGAATCAACTCCCTCTCGACGTCCGCCGCGCTCCCTCCTTTATCACATTCAAACACCTCCTCCGTTCACACCTTCTCGACACCTGATTCACAGTTTTGTTTTGTTGTGGTCATGTAAGCGTGCGCTGGCACGCATTTGCCACGTTAAAATAAATCGTTTTTTTATTATTCGATGGATTCACGCTTTCCTATCTGATCGTTTTTTCAGAGTTCGAGTTGGAAATTATCTATCTAGACCGTCAAATTTATCAATGGGTGTTCCTTATGGATCGGTATTGGGTCCATTATTATTCGTGATATTTCTGAATAGTTTGCTATGCTCTCTGAAATGCAAAAAATTAGCATTCGCGGATGATCTTAAAATATGGAATGTCATAACATGCCATACCGATATGCAACACTTACATAATGACATAAATATGGTTAATAATTGGAGCGAACTGATTGGAATCATGATTAACATTACTAAACGTATTCACCTCAGATTTGGTCGTAGTAATTTACCAAATGATTATTATGTTTGCGGTGAGATTATTCCCACAAATTCGTATACAAAGGATCTTGGGATAATTGTTCAGAATTCGTTTAAAACCGGCCTCAATACTGAAAATATATGCAACATGTCGAGGAAAAGTATTTACATGATCAAAAATACCTTTAGTTCGCTTCCACCGTCTCAGTTCTCACTATTATATAAGGCGTTGATCAGACCAATCATTGATTATGCTTCGCCGGCGACTTTTCCTTCTACGCGTGGTGAAATAAACCAATTAGAAAAGATTCTTCGCCGATTTTCTAAGCTATGTTCTGGTCTTCGAAACATCGCCTACTGTGGTAGACTAAGCCAAATAAATATTACTTCAGTTTATACGAGATATGTGTACAATGATTTATTACAGTTATGGCGAATGATCCATGTCTTTCCTGGATATCCATCGGAATCCGTTATTCTAAATGATCGCTTGAGCCACAGAGGATACTCTTTATCAGTTGCTGTTCAATCACACAGAAAATGTCATAAATACTTGCAATTATCTCACAGAGCGGTAAATCTATGGAACCGATTGCCGAATTCGATCGTGTCTATGACACAGTGCAAATCATTCCAGAATGCGCTGAGCATGTGGATAAAAAGAAAAGAAACTTCGCAGGAAATATATAACTATATGTGACAATTATTATTGCTGAACTACTTTTTTTTCTTAATATTGTGATCAGACAAAATGACTCTCTTATGTGTCAGTCTTGTAATAAATAATAAGAAAAAGATTTATTTTAACGTGGCAAATGCGTGCCAGCGCACGCTTACATGACCACAACAAAACAAAACTGTGAATCAGGTGTCGAGAAGGTGTGAACGGAGGAGGTGTTTGAATGTGATAAAGGAGGGAGCGCGGCGGACGTCGAGAGGGAGTTGATTCCAGGCGAGTGAGGCGGCGACGAGGAAGGATCGGAGACCGTAGTTGTTGGAGTAATTAGGAACGTGGAGTAAGAGGGTATGACAGGAACGAAGCGATAGCGAGGTGGGGCGAGTATCGTCTAAGAGAGGAAGGTTGATGAACGATGGGGAGCCGACAGCGATGAGACGAAAAGTAACGAGAAGAAGGCGGAGTTTGATGCGGATGTGGATGGTGGGTCAGGAGAGTTGGGCAAAATATGTGGATGTGTGGTCGAAGCGACGGAGACGAAAGAGCACTCGAACGGCGGTGTTGATTATTCGTTGTAGGGGTAGGATGATGAATTTTGGAGAATAGGCGAAAATGCTAAGGCAGTAATCGATTTTAGGGAAAAGAAGCGATGAAAGAGACATACAAGAATGGAAGTCGATAAGGGGGCGGATACGGCGGATGTCACTGAGAAATAAGTTAGATTAGCAGACCTTGTCACGGACGAAGGGTTTAGGAGAAAGGTGATCATCGAAATAGAAGCCTAAGAAAGTGAGATTGTAGACTATGGGAATGATCGATGAGGCAAAATATACAGTGAGAGGAGATATGTTTGGTTTACGGGGGAGGATCCACAATATTTTGGACTTTTCGGGGTTTAGAACGAGATGGAGATTGGAGAGACGTTTGTAGATAGAAGAAAGACAGTTGGAGGCAGAAATGCCGATATCGTGTATGCGATGTGCGGGTGCATGAGCATAGATTAGAATGTCATCGGCGTATTGCATGACCTTAAAGGAGTAAGGTTTGATAAACGGAGATAGATCGCCAAGCAGAAGAGAGAAAAGCATAGGACCTAGGACTGAACCTTGTGGGACCCCGCAAAAAATAGGGATGGGAGGGGAGGATGATGAATTAGAACAGACGCGAAAGGAACGGTCGGATAGATATGAGGCGAACCATGCTACGGAGGAGGAAGAAAAGCCGTAATCATAACGAAGGCGAGAAAGGAGGACGGAGTGGTCGACAATGTCGAATGCGGAGGAGAGGTCGAGGGAGATGAGAACACTATATAGAGCCTTGTCTCGAGAAATGAGTAAGTCGTTGTACACTTTTATGCATGCGATTTCTGTCGAGTGATTAGAGCGGAAAGCGGATTGGAAAGGAGGGTACAGATTGGATGAGGAGAGATAAGCGTTGATCTGTATTAAGATGAGGCGTTCTAAGAGCTTATAAAGGGTAGGGAGTAGTGAACTGGGGCGATAGCTAGAAGGAAGGGAGGGGTCGAGCGATTGTTTCTTTAGGAGGGGACGAACGTTTGCGGATTTCCAGTGTGAAGGGAAGATACGACTGCGGATGGACGAGTTAAATATGGTTGTGAGAAATGGGGATATCGATGAGCATATAGATTTTAATAAGTGAGTAGGCAGGGGATCGGTAGGTGAGGTTTTGTTGGGCTAAGACATGAGGACAGATGATACTTCTGTAGGTGAGACAGGGATAAGATGAAAGAGTTCCGTAAGGATGAGAGTAGACTGGGCAGAGTGGGATAGGATGGAGACCGGGGTGTGAGAGAGCAACGTGGATACTTTAGTCTGGAGAAATGACGAATAATCATTAGCATTGATGTTGCACGGCGAAGAGGAGCGAGCAAGGATTGACTTAAAAGTATGCCAGAGAGTCTTAGAGTTGAATGAAGTGATGATTTTATGCTGCCAGAATGAGTTGCATGTGGTACGTAGTAGGTTGAGATGAGACTGTCGAAGAGCAAGATAGGAATTACGGAAAGACGGAGTGATCGAGCGGAAATCACGTCTGAGAGAGCGGTGATAGACTCGAAAAGCATGGCGGAGACGACGCTTTGAGAATAGGCATTTGATGTCAAATTATGGGGCACGGTGCAAGCGACGGTGTGGGTGAGACTTAAAGGGCAAGAGAATATCGAGAGTGAATGTGAGTTCCGAGTCGAAAAGAAAGGCGAGATCGACAGGAGATGAATATGTTATCGTGGGTAATAATAGAGACGATTTGAGTAAGGCAGAGCGGAGAAGGGAGAGGTCAAGATTTCTCCAAGGGTGACGTAGGATTGTAGGTTTGTGAGGAGGGATGTGGTTGCGAGTGAGCTCAAGGGTGATAAGAAAGTGATCGGATAGACCAGGATCAGAGATGGACAATGAGGTGTAGGCAGCAAAATGATCGGGGACGGCGATGATGTCGAGTGGCCCACCAAGTATATGTGTGGGGGAGTGGATATTAGTTTGTAATTGTAGTTAGATAGAATGTTGATGAACCGGATGGAATTTGTGGAATAGGGGCGGTCTAGGCGGATATTGAAGTCGCCTTGAACGAGTGAAGGGATTAAGGACAAAGAACAATGAGAAAGGAGGTCAGCGAGTTTGGTAAAAAATAAAGCTGTAGGAACTGATGAACCAGGACGGTATACAATGGCGAGATCTAGAGTGATCGGGTTAGAATAACGACAAGTGAGCCATTCAAAAGAGCAAGGACTGAAAGTGGGACTGATTTTGCGAAGAGACGCGGGTGACGCGCGAATGCGACGATGCCGCTATGATTTCAGAATTTATAAGTGCATGATCGGAGGGGCGGGCGGATTTGACTAGGGAGCAACCGGTAGAGAGCAGACGGCGAATGGAAAGGTCGTCGGAATCTGAGTGCCAGGATTCGGTGAGGCAGAAGAGATCGATGGATTGCTTGGTGAATAGGTTGAGGATAATATCGGTTTTTTTGAAAATAGATCTAGTGTTGAGGAGACCGAGGCGGAAACTGTGTGTGATGGCGAAAGTGTCTAATGTAGAAGACACATAAGAAAGATGGAGGGCCATCGAATTTTTGGACGGGTGTGGACAATTTGGAAATTTCCGTCTATGTTTCGGATGGACAGTGATGTTTCGCCGTTTTCCTCGCGACGGCATTTTTCGATGCGGGCTGAAGAGATTTGAGCGATTTCAGAAGGGGTGCGATCGGGGAAAATTAGAGTGGTTGAAGATGACATGAGTTTAAATCGTTGAGAGAGGACAGAAGACGCGTGAGAGCAATTCTTGAAAACAATTTTTAGGAGAGGGGGCTGGGAAGGATTAGATTGAGAAGATTTGTTTAGACGGATGAATGCGACAGGAGAAATGTCATTGAAAAAGGATGGTTTATCCGCAGGAACAATAGACGAGAGGATGGATCTGAAGGCGGAAACATCGTGGTCCAGACGTGCTTGTGGAGATAAGGAGTTGGAAGGCGTGATATTAGTGACAATGACGCAACGATCGCGAGAAGGAAAGCGCTTCCGTAAAGGAGGACGACTGATGTGAGTAGGTGAGATTACGATAAAAGAGCTGGCAGTTGATGATTTGGAGGGATTTGGTTTGACGACGGGAGACATAGAGGATAATGATAATAAAGAGGGTGGCAAGCGATGTGAGGAAAGGTTATGAGTGGAAGGATAGTGGAGGTTGAGGGATGTGATTTTGATTGATGGATGCAAGGTATTGAGAAACGAGACGAGAAGGACGGAACTTGGGGTGTCGGAAAGTGAAGATGACATGGAATGGGAAGTGTATATGGTGACAGGGTCGGTGGGTGGAGAAGGGGCATTAGAAACGACGGGGGTAGTTTGAGTTGACGTGTTGGATGTTGATATGTGCTTATTGGAAAGGTTTCAGATTAGTTTGTTGGCACAAAAACCGCATACGAAGTATTCTTTAGCCTTATTCTTGTCGCAGGTGATTGTTGTCCAGATGCTGCAGTCGTGTATCGAGCACTGTACTTGCAGTTGTCCATAGTTGGTGTCGGTCTTAGTTGTTTTCTTACGTCCTCCCATAAACTTGTAAGAATGTATTTCAATCAATTTTTCAACCGATGGTTGTCGTCGATGGTTGTCGTCGATGGTTGAGGTGTAAGTAATGTATTTACTATAGATTGTATGTATATTAGATCTCTAACTTTTTTAAGTTAGAGATCTAATATACATACAATCATACATACAATAATATCGGTTGTAATAAGCGGGGTGCATGCAAAGTTGGGAAGGCCAAAAAAGAACAAACTAATGCTTTGGGAGTTGATTTAAGTAGTACTGAGATGTATATTAAGGGTCGGCGAAATCGTTTTGCTGATAGAGAACGATGCTTGATTTTTGTAAATATTGCAGAATTATCCAAGCCTAATGCTCAGGGGCCCCTCGATGAAGACGTGAATGCGATACGATCGCTTGTTTCTAACTTATTTGTCACACATGAAGCAGATTTTGTTAAGACGCTAAGAGTTAATTTATTGTTCAGTTTAGGTAATCCAAAAACTTGTTCTAACTCTCGGCCACGACTTTTAAAGGCAGTATTCGGTTCTGCTGACAATGTGCAGATAATTATGTTTAAGTCCCATCGTTTGAAAGGCGGGAATATTCGCATTCTTAAAGATCTATCCTTAGAAGATCGTAAAGCACTAAAAGTCGCTAAAGAAGAAATACTTAGGAGGGTAAGGAGTGGAGAAAGCAGCCTTACGATACGAAATTTTTAAGTGGTTCGGCGGCGCCCCTTTGTTAGCTAGGACGCTTTATGCATTCTTGGAGCTCTACGAACCTAGGAAGGCTCGTAAATTTTGATTCTCGAATAAAAACGTTCTGTACTATTCCTGAAATTTCCGGTTTTGCTGTGGCATATACTAATGCCAGAAGCATGCTGAGTAAGTTTGATGAAGTCCGTCAGTAGGTGCTTTCCTCCTCCTTAGATATAATCGCCATTTCTGAAACATGGTTGCATAGCAACATACCATATTGTATCGTGCAAATTTCTGGATATCAAATATTTCGATCCGATCGTAGTACACGAAAAGGTGGCGGTGTATCACTGTTTATCAGAGATCAATTTAATGTTTTAAGGAAATGTAGACTTGCAAATCAGGAAGGTACTTGTGTATTTATATCAGTCATGCTCAGACATGATGATAATTGTCTTCAAATTAGAGTATTTTACCGGACTCTTAAATCTTTCGTATTAGATACTGAACTGAGGTATATCCTAGAGAATTACACTACTTCCAAGAACTGCTTGCGGTTGATGATTTTAATATTGTAGTTGTAAATCCAGAGGATCCCTCCCTTTTCTAGATCCGGAATAATGTTTATGATTTTTACAGAAGCCATTATTGGCTTAAAAACTAATATTCCTATATGCGAAAAATTATCATTAAAGAACTTAGCATATGAAGTTGCTAAATCGAATGAGACAAATGATATTCTGTAAGTGTTATTGATGATGCGAGCTGAGTTGAGAATCACTCTTCCTGGGAATTGGTATATAAATTTTCTTCAAAATTTGTTGAAAAAAATGTTTTTCGCATTCGGTGTTTTCGGTGTTATATAGATTAGATTGACTAGTTTCTATATGGAGCAAGCTCCTCCACATATTCGAAATAATGAACACAAACGTTACTTACCTTGTCTCCAGGAATAGCAAGAATATCGATAGGAATTGTCGTCACATGGTTCGTTGTAACGTTTCTTGTGGAAAACTGTGATTCGTTTGATCGCTCCGATTTACACTTTTTGACAACCATGCTCATTAATTGCGTTCTTGAATATGGTTTAAAGCAGCTTCATACTGACACATTACTTCCCTGTTTAAATTACATGTATTATCGCACTAAGTATTATTAAACAGATTGCACAGAAAAAATGAACAATGTACAAGTAATGTCGGAGCTATCAAACGAAAACAGCAAAAATCATTCAAAAATCAACGATAATCCTACAAAAAAAGACAAATTAAAGGTAAATCTAACTACAGGTCAAAGTAACAAGGTTAGTAATTTTTCTATGGTATCAGGTGATGGGGAGGTGCTTCCCCCCATTCCTAAATTAAAGAATTTGCTAATAATTAAAGTTAAGAAACCGATTGAAAAACACGATATCTACAACAAATTTTTAAGATCCTTCACCAAACAGTTTCAGAACAGGGTTCTATTTAACTCTGTTAGGTTACACCCTGCGGAGGTGAAGATATCTTTTGTCTCGAATGACCTTGCCGCAAACTACATGGAGTACTTTCTCCGCCAATTTAGCCGAATATGGTGAAATTTCATCCAAGCCTATCCTAGCATCGCTAAAAGTTTCAAATCTTCCCTGCTCAATGGAAGAAGAAGATATACGTTCTTTTATGGCAAAATTCAAAGTCACCAATCTGAGGTCAATCCGGGGTAAGGACGGGAACCCTATCCCGGTTGGCTTTTGCAATGCTCCCGTAAATATTGCTGAATCCCTGTCAAATTCTACGTCGAATCCCTTTATGGGTTTTAATATTAAATTCACGATCACAGAGAGGGATGATCTGACCTATCCCCACTGCAGCCGGTGTCACAAATGGGGACACTGGGCCTCCAGCTGCAGTGGGACCCTTTCATGTGGGGTCTGTAGCTCCACCAGCTGTCCTTCTCTTACAACTACCGATCGCTGCGAGGCCCCCCTTTCCTGCTCGAATTGCGGGGGGTGCCATCCTGCTTGGAGCAGGAAATGCTCTCTATTCAAAGAATATAGACAATTATTCTTGTTGAAACCACCCAATCCGGCCAAGTCCTTCGCGGTCGCTGCAGCTCCACGTATGGATGACGCTGACATTCTACGGATTATCGACTTAAAGACTTCGAATGCTCTTCGGCAGATGGAGGAGTTAGTACGCTCCATCCTAACCGTTATCGGGACTAATCCTGTGCTTCCTGTTTCCTCGGTTCCGGAGTCGAAAAAGAGAGGGGCTTCAGCACATGTCGTTCCCCCGCTCAAGATTGGGAAGCTAATCCAACAGAAGACTAATAGGGGAAATGAAGATACTGCCCAGGGGCAAGTACCTTCCTTGGAGGGGGCTAGTGGTGGGAAGGGCAACCTTCCTGCACCTAGCTTTGTCTAGGTAGGCAATCCCCCATCCAACTAATCCATCACAATGCAGAGTACTCGTGAGCCTTTTTCACTGAATATCCTTCAGTGGAACTCGGGAGGTGCTTCCGCCCTTAGACTTCTATCTGGTAGAGATGCAGATGTTATAGTCCTTCAGGAGACGCGGTCTATCCGTCTCCCCCAGGACATTACTCGATTTATCCCAAAGCATATTTGTTCCCACTATACTCCGTACATAACCCCACCTCACTCCTCTTCATCTCAAGGACTCTTGACCTTAGTTAAGTGCTCCTTAAGGTCTTCCCTCCTATTAAACTACTCATGTCCAGCCCTTTCTTGTTTAGTAGTTTCATTCAGTAAGAACGGTAAACGCATAAGTCTAGCCAATGTCTACATCCGTCCAGGGGAAATTCACAAGAACCGTGACCTTCTGGATAGTATTATTGACAGCGGTTATGACATGTTACTTGGAGATTTCAACGACAGAACTGGTCGTTGGATCAATGCAGCACTTCGCAGAGCTAGAACGGTTACCTTATTCACAAACCCCCGTCACCTACCTTTCATTGCACATCAACAAATTCTATCCTCGACATTTTACTGCTTCACTCGAGGTGGTTGTTAAAACCCTTCTGCACGGAGCAGTCGCGCCAGCAATTGTCCACCTCTCATGACCTAATTCGTTGGAGGATCGAGGAAGATATGTTGCTTCGAAGGAGGTTTCACTTTGATCCGATCAGAGTGGCCCTCTTTCAAGCGGCTATCCAACTCTTTCCCTTAATAGGAAATGAGAGTTTGACCAAATTTAATACCTACCTCTTTTCGCAAGCTACCGCGATTCTATCGACTACCTATAAAGGTCGTATATACAATCCCACTCCGACAAAACTCAAGGTCCTAGCAAAATTACTGAACCTCCCTAATCTCTCTGCTTCCGCCAAACAGGCTCTCTCGAATGAATACTGGAGCACTAGATACAGGTTCCAGCTGAGTAGGGATAGGACGAGTATAGCTCGCCTTAATCCTTCTCAGTCTTCCTTTTGGAAGATTTTCAAGAAGGAGAAGTTTGTTTGCTGGAAGGATAGAGCATTGCGTTGGATAGGGAATGTAGGCCTTGATAAAGTTTTAGAGGAGTCACTGGCCCTACACAACTATGGAGCCACTCTATCACCTCAACCAATCCCGCCTTGGTGTAACTTCAGGAGTAGGGATCTATCTGTTACGGATATCCTTAACTCCTGGGGTCCACTCCCGGGCATCTCCAAATCCGTCGTTCCACTTTCCTCTCGGGTCTGTCAGCTTTTGACAGCTGATCAGAGAAGAGAGGTGGCCGTCACAATGCTTTTAGCCTCCCCATCCGATGTAGCAGGCATCAATATTAGTAAGCGTGTTTTTATTCCTAAGAAAAAATCCTGCTCATGCCCTAAAGATCTGCGACCCATTTCGATTCAAAATGCCCTCGTGTCGATTTACGAAAAAGCGCTTGCGCGTAAAATCCGCGACTATTTAAGTAGGCGTAATTTGATCCCTCCAGGTTTTCATGGGTTCGTCAAAGGTCGCTCGGTCCATTCAGCAGTTGGTGAGGTGGAGCAGTTTTGTCGGGATAATAGCCATCGTCTAGTTGTGGCTGTTTTCCTTGACTTTTCTGCTGCATTTGACCGCATCTCCATTCCTTTTGTGATCTCTTCTCTCAGGTCCCTCGGGTTGCCTGCGAGAATTGTAAACAGAGTGGAGATCCTGTTGTTTACCAAGCGATTTTACTATGAAGACGACCCTGATGCGCGTCAGTTCTACCCTATTACGGGTGTACCTCAAGGATCCCCACTTTCTCCTATCTTATATCTTGCTGCCTCTATTAAACTATTCAAAATATTTAAACGCGAACAACGTCTTGTGGTGTACGCTGATGACACCACAGCACTGTTCACTGGACACAGGTGTAAAGACGTAGTCTCTGACATCAGCCGTTTCTTTTTAAGATTAAAAGATCAGTTACCCATATCCAATCTTATTTTAAACTCAGCTAAATCGCAGGTGGTCGTCTTTCATGGCACACCTGCTACAAAGCAAAAACTTAAGAGATTAGCACTCTCTGCGCTCTCCTCCATATTTGCCTCTGAACCACTTCCCACCTTCACAAGTCGAGTAAAATACCTGGGGTTCACCGTTACGGTGAACTGGTCGGCGAAAGCTGACCTGGATAGACTCAAACGTATCCTGAAGAAAGCTAGGTGGGCCCTGAAACGGGCTCAGCATCTGTTATTGAAAGGGAAAACCCAGGTGCGCCTTTGGGGTACCTGGGCTATCTCGGGACTTGTCTTCTTTTCAAGAGGACGTCCCCCAGAGCAAAGGCTAAGGTTTCTTAAGCTCCTCGTCTCTCGTTTACCCAGCATAGTCCGCGCCGATTGGATTCTTCGGGGGGTGAAAGACCCCGGGTGGTTCAGTCGGAAGGCGGCGTGTTGGATCGGTTGGGGGGCTCAGATCCCCCTGGACCTGAGGCCATAGAAGAAGAAAAGAGTTAGAAGACTGAAGAGCTACTGACTTTCTATTGTTATGTCTGATCTGGTTTATTGCATGTTTCTTTTTCTTTTTTTTGTGTAGTTAAGAAAGTCTTTATTTTTTTATTTATGTTTAAATTACTGTTCCAATTTATTGAAACGTAGGTCAAGGTTTTTCAGTACAGTCCATATCTCTAACAATCCTACAAACTTTTGATATCGAATACGTATTTGGAATAGTGTAAACCTAAAGTTTTTAACACATATATCTAACTGTCATACATGGATTTGCGTCTATTTCATTGGATATAATGTTTTTTACAAGAGAAATATTTTTTCGTTTTGTTTCTTTCTTCAGCAGATTTAAACTGCGATAAATCTTGAAATTCTCCTCCCAGATATCTGGTATAGATCCTTCTTGTTGTTTTAATAGAAACCTTGGGTATACGAGCCATGTCAATAAATTTAGTTACTATTTGGAGTAATCCAAAAAGCATTCCACCGTATTCTTTGTGATTACCTGTCTGGTGTTTCATATCAGTCTTTGCTCTCCAACTTCAGGTATATTCTCGGTGTTTTCTATGCTATACTAATCATATTCAGTTTCAACATTGCTATATATTTTATCAGGTTTAAATTTTTTAGAATAATATTCTTAGTCCATTTTATTTTTATAGTCCACTTATTCATTTTTATAGTCTATTCGTTACACTTTATTGTCCAATTGTTTCATTTTATGGCATATAGTCTATTCGTTACATTTAATTGGGCATTTAAATATATAAATACAATTTTGAATAAATTAATAATAGTTGAAATAAATATAAATATATGTTTTATTATTTATATCAAATCAAACATTATATTCGCTCTTTCGATCTAGAGACGTGTGATTAAAATATCCACTCATTGCAAAATCTCCAGCGGATAAGACCTGTTCTATAGATTGTCTTATAATATAGTTTTTCTTTCTGCAAATGATTCTAGAACCTCTCTAGTCTTATGAATAGACGCATTGTCTGGGACAATGTATTTCCTTTCACTTGGCAATAAAGCCGGCAACTCTGTACTTATAAAATTAGAAATATCGTTAAACTTAAAGCTGGATATCTTTATCTTATAAAGTCCTCTTCGTGAATAATTGCGATTATATGCTAATAGGGATATCTCATTTAATATAGAATATGACAAGCATGTCTCATTCTGGACACAAATCTGCTGTATTTTACTGTT
Organism: Pomphorhynchus laevis; assembly: GCA_012934845.2. Taxonomy (NCBI): domain Eukaryota; kingdom Metazoa; phylum Acanthocephala; class Palaeacanthocephala; order Echinorhynchida; family Pomphorhynchidae; genus Pomphorhynchus; species Pomphorhynchus laevis. The sequence continues at coordinate 19,423 of WNNJ02002237.1, forward strand.
TTACAACGTTATTTACAAATTTACCAATTAAATTGTCATGATCGCTCTTTTGTCTGTAGTAATGCAGTTATAAATTTGCGAACCTTCGAAATATTACCACACAGCAAATAAAGTTTAAATAAATATCATTATTGTTTTTTATATGCTAAATAAATATTCGATGAAGATACATATTTAAATCGTTATACATTTATTCGGCTTGTGAATTGTATAAAACGTTATCTACAATAAAATCGACTAATTTACTTTAGTAGCTCATCAGTATCATTTATTAATTTCCGATGTTATTTACATTTTATTTATTCTTATCATTTTAATGTATGCATAATTAAAGAATTAAAGCTAAGAAATTAATCAATATATCAGTGAGAATTTTGTACGTGCAAGCGATCCAACTCTGGTCATTAATTAATAGTTATTAAAACAATTTGATCCTTATTATAAAATGGCAAGCTTTCAATAAAATATTCTTTTAAGTTTATCAACTTAACCAGCATTTATATTTACCATTTGCTTAGGCATTATATATTATCTACACGAGAAGAATTCTTTTTACATAAATTTTAAAACGTATCGGTCATAAACAATGCCCCATTTTAAGATAGTGACCCTTTTTATCTCAAAAAAGGCCAATTTGTATGACCGAAAACGTTTTAAAATTTATATAAAAAGAACTTTTCTCGTGTGGATAATTGTTTATGCCTAAGCATAGGATTAGATGGCACACGAATGTAATTTTAACGGAATATATATTTGTATTTATACGATTTAGTTAATATACAGTATCTATATTGTAATTTCTTTTATTAATGGGGAGCTCGACAAAAAATGTAATGATCAAATCAGCTAACTGAGTCTACGTTTTTAATATAATTATAAAAAATAATAGCGCCAAATCAAAATTTAATAATTAAATAATAAAATTAATAATTGTTTTTAGATTTTCTATAATTTAAATCAAGTTAAAATAAAAAATTGAAATTTAAAATAAACGTCATTTTTATGAATTGACTAATAAATAACAGACGTTGTATCAGAATAAGAATTAGAGGTCATCAGGAGGGACTGCTATGCTATCAGGTTTCGGCCCTTAACTCCTCTACCCAACATAGCAGCGGGGCCAAATACATGCTAATGATGTATTTCCTCTGATAAAACTATCTAGTATCTTATTCTAATACAAAGTATATTATTTATTATCCATCCATAAAAATTTGCCACTTTAGAATTTAAATTTATTCTTTATATTATTGTGTTGATTTATATATTTTACTATTTTCTGCTTGATGTTATTTTTATAGTAACCTAGTTTAAAATATGTATCTATTAAATTATTTAAATGATTTTGAAGAAAGCCAATATCATTACATATTGTTGCAATTCTTAAAATTTCATTATTTAATGTATTATATTTTATATTATATGGTATGCATGAATGCTCATGCAAAAATATGTTTCTTGTAAATTTAAATATGTCATCTTTACGATATAAATTAATAGTAGTTTTAGTTAATGTTAATTTAATGTTCATATCTAGATATACACCTTCTTTATCATTAATATTGGTTTTGTTAAGAATAATGCTTTCTGGATAAATTTGTTCACTATTTGAATAAAAATTATTAGAATTAAATACACATATATCATCAATGTATCGAAACATATATTTCATATATTTATATTGTTTAGATTTAGTTTTTAACACAGTTATGAACAAATTCATATTCTATAAAGCTTAAAAACAAGTCAGCTATAATTCGGGCTACTATTACCACCCATTGGAACACCTTTTACTTGTCTAAATATAGATGTCCCTACTTTTAAATAATTTTGATTTATCAAAATATTTAAGGATTCTATTAATTCAATTTTATCCATATATTTATATTTATTTGATGGTTTAATTTTTGTTAGATAGGCGTTATAATTATTATAACATATATATGTATATCTTTTTCCGAATATAAGATTAATTAATTTTACTAACGCTTCTTTAATATCTACTAAATCTAGATTTGTATAAAGCGTACTAAAATCGTATATATTTATAAACTTAAAACTAAAAATATGTCCTGATTACAAAATTTATGAGTATTTTGACAATATATGTCGTTATTTTGAAGCAAGTAATTTCGCCATTATTTATGCAAAAGCAAGCTAAAATTGCGTTTGTTGAGTCAATATACATAAAAACTCGATGCTCGAAACTCAACAAAGACGTAAACAATTTACCCATTACTTATTTGAAGTTAACTATGTTCATGATAAATATTTTTAAATTGTTTTATATTGTTTGTGTTCTTTGATTATTATAGATTGTTCTTATGTTGGCGGTTAGCCGAAATATCGTTAATGAATAAAATGATTTATTGGCTATAAAATGACGATAAAATGATTCATCGTCACGTAATATAATATAAAATATTGATTTAATCGTCGGATATAAATCTAATTTTCGATTGTCATAGAGCCCATCTGATTACATTTCATGCAGATTTTGTACACCCGCGTGTACATATTGCTCTGATCAGTATATAATCAATAGTAAGATGAATAATATATGCTTTAACATGTTTGCATTGGAAATATGCTTTAATGCTTTAATTAACCTTTGTAAAACTACACTATTGCTGGAGAGGAAAGAAAATACTTAAATCTTATTAAATGCTAATTCTGTTAAAACGCGCCAGCGAAGGAGGACCAAAATCAAACCCAATTCTTGCGATAGCAGAGACGTTTTAGAAGCACTGAGGGCACGGTTGGATAAGTTAATAACATGATACAATTGACCATTGTGTGTTTTGGCATCAGGCTTATTTGGTAATCTACTTTGAGGGTCATGTGATGTAGCAAACGTTAAGTCAATAATTTAATATGAACAGCTTTGGAAGTTAGACTATCTATATGTATGTTGTAAGTTTAGTCTGAGTCAACTAAACTAGGTGGCGACACCGAAAAAGCAACGTTAAAAATTATGACTTAAAAGTTACATGTACTCAACCATATTGGAAAAATACGTAAGTACTAATGATTTCAATTTTAGATCTTTTAAATGTAACAGAAAAAATTGTATAGTTTGTGATGTTATAAATAATAATAATTGTATCGTAAGTAATACGACAAACAAATGTTTTTCATTAAATATTAATAATAATTGTAACTGCAATACCGCAGGTATAGTGTATCTTATACAATGTACATGTGGATTGCAATATATATATGAAAAACATATCAAATGTTAAAAACTAGGTTTAGGCAACACATATATAATATACAGCATAATAGTCAAACTATATTTCATAAACATATGAGATTAATAGGACATGATATTAAAAACTGTAAATTATTTATTTTAGAACATATTATCGAAGAAAACATTTCAATATTAAATCAAAAACTATTAGAAAAAGAAGATTTTTGGATTAAAACGCTTAATTCCATGTACCCATTAGGATTGAATGACGTGGTACAAGGAATTGACAGAAGTAGTATAATACATAATAAACAACTATATTATAATAATCCGGTTAAACGCAAACCAAGAAGTCATGGTGATAAAAGGAATAGGAAAAATAGAGTTAAAAATATTAAAAAAGATATGTATATAAATGAACAATTAGAAATATTAAAACAACTTTTAAGTGATAATAAGCTAAAAGATCTTTATGTAAATATAAGAAGTTTTTCTAAAGATATCATATGTTCAATAAATCAAAAATTAATTAACGACTATGATAGACTAAGTTGTATAATAGACAGTTATTGTAATACAAAATACTATAATCGTACAATAAATGTAAATAATAACAATAGAAAATATACATTAACCATAAACTTCATTAATAAATGTATAGATAACATAAATATAGCCGGACTTTTAAATAATTCTAAAGGTAAAGAAATAATAGGGTCAGATTTAAGTAAATATATTCCTAAAATAAGGTATAAACTCCTACCACCATTAGGACGAAAAATTTGTAATTATAATAAAGAATTAAAATCAATATGTAACGATAATATTAGAAACATAATGGAAACAGAATGCAATTGTAAAAGTCTTAGTTTTGATAAAATAAATGAACATATATGTACCCATAATCTAGAATTAATTGAAAATTGTGAATTAAGAAAGCTGCTATCAAAAGGGTATAAATATAGATTAAATAATAACAACGACAAAAATAAAATTTACAATTCGTTATATAATAACTTAAATGATTACTTTAGTAAGCTGATTAATAGTGAAAGCTCAAATATATCTAAGATAAACATTTGGAAAGATTATTTATTTGATAAAATTAAAAATAAAATGAAAATAACAACCAATTATAAAAGGAAAAATAAAATTTATAAAGATATGTATACAGAACTTACTAAATTAAAGGATAACTATATAATAACAACTATTGATAAAGCTAGTAATAACTTTGTCTTCATATGCAAAAAGCTTTATTATGATATACTAATGAAAGAGGTTAATTCTAATGATTTAAATGTAAATCCAACATATGAACGTAGTGAGTTGAGTTTAGAAACAATTATTACAAGTCACTGTTCTATAATGGATAAAAAGGGTATAAAGGTTGAATTAGATAATAAAACTATACCTATATTATATTGGAATCCAAAATTACATAAAAATCCAATAAAACCTAGGTTCATATGTAGTGCGTTTAAATGTACATTAAAACCACTTTCTGTCTATATGAATAAAATACTTAAAGTAATTAAAGCACATTTTAAAAAATATTGCAAGGTAATCGAAATTAATACTGGTATAAAACACTATTTCAGTATTAATTCTACAAAAGAATTTTTAGAACAGACAAAAGGAATAAATTTTCAAAATATAAATACATACGATTTTAGTACGCTTTATACAAATCTAGATTTAGTAGATATTAAAGAAGCGTTAGTAAAATTAATTAACCTTATATTCGGAAAAAGATATACATATATATGTTATAATAATTATAACGCCTATCTAACAAAAATTAAACCATCAAATAAATATAAATATATGGATAAAATTGAATTAATAGAATCCTTAAATATTTTGATAAATCAAAATTATTTAAAAGTAGGGACATCTATATTTAGACAAGTAAAAGGTGTTCCAATGGGTGGTAATAGTAGCCCAATTATAGCTGACTTGTTTTTAAGCTTTATAGAATATGAATTTGTTCATAACTGTGTAAAAACTAAATCTAAACAATATAAATATATGAAATATATGTTTCGATACATTGATGATATATGTGTATTTAATTCTAATAATTTTTATTCAATTAGTGAGCACATTTATCCAGAAAGCCTTATTCTTAACAAAACCAATATTAATGATAAAGAAGGTGTATATCTAGATATGAACATTAAATTAACATTAACTAAAACTACTATTAATTTATATCGTAAAGATGACATATTTAAATTTACAAGAAACATATTTTTGCATGAGCATTCATGCATACCATATAATATAAAATATAATACATTAAATAATGAAATTTTAAGAATTGCAACAATATGTAATAATATTGGCTTTCTTTAAAATCATTTAAATAATTTAATAGATACATATTTTAAACTAGGTTACTATAAAAATAACATCAAGCAGAAAATAGTAAAATATATAAATCAGCACAATAATATAAAGAATAAATTTAAACTCTAAAGTGGCAAATTTTTATGGATGGATAATACATAATATACTCTGTATTAGAATAAGATACTATATAGTTATTTCAGAGGAAATACATCATTAGCATGTATTTGGCCCCGCTGCTATGTTGGGTAGAGGAGTTAGGGGCCGAAACCTGATAGCATAGCAGTTCCTCCTGATGACCTCTAATTCTTATTCTGATACAACGTCTGTTTTTTAATTAGTCAATTCATAAAAATGACGTTTTTTTAAATTTTATTTTTTATTTTATTTTTTTAACTTGATTTAAATTATAGAAAATCTAAAAACAATTTTTAATTTTATTATTTAATTATTAAATTTTGATTTGGCATTATTATGTTTTGTTTATTTTATAATTATATTAAATACGTAGACTCAGTTAGCTGATTTAATTCTATATGTTTTTGCTTATGTGATTTTGTTTTTTACATTGTAAATTTCTTTGATAATAGTTTCACAAGGAAACCGAAATATTGTTAACAATAATATTTTTTGTCGGCAGATGCCTTTCCTATTTTCAATAATATTATATACTTGAATTTACGTCTTTCTTTATATTAGTTATTGATGCTTTTATTGACATAATATAATTTTTTTATTTGTTATTGCAAGCTTGTAATAATAAAGGAAAACATTTTCATATTATGTCTATAAAACCATCATTAACTATTTTTCAATAATTCTATTTAAATTATCTTTTTGAGATTTATTTACATTCCAGCGGACAAAACTTCGGAATTGAAATTGATTACTATAAAAAGCACTCGAACTATCCTTAAACCGCAAAACTATCCTTTAAGGCTTCATATTACTCGAACTATTTTTTGGGGTAATTCGAGAGAACTACCCCATGGTGAACTATCCATTAGGGCGAAAAAAACATCAATTGTCAAAGTGAACTAATATTTTATATAAATGTGAAATGTCACATGTATTGAAGGAAAGGAACCAGAATTAGTAAAGGAAGATATCTGCTTCGGTTTAGAAATATTGTGAGTCACATCTCTTTTATTATTTTATATATGGTACTCAACTTCTGAATCAAGGTTGAAGCTAGAATTTTTCAGAGGTAACTTGTGGAAGGCGAAAGTAAACCAGTTTTACCAAATACCAGATCAAAATGCAAAGTACCAAACGAGAACATAAGTCAATTTAGTGATTCGAAATGTAGATCTAGTCCTTCGAGATGGATTTAATGCTGGTTTGACTTTAGATTTTTTATTTCAAATGATCAAACTGTACACGAAAATAAGGAAATAGTGGTTTTTTCGTAATAAATAAGATTGATCATGTAAATGAAAGACATACTTCCTTACGACTTTGATTCACATGGAAAATAGGTTAACTGATGATATTTAATATGAAGTTCACAAAGCCGTTGATGTTGAAGTCCTGAAAAAAAAAGAAAAAGCTTATTTTTTACAATCAACAATCTTTTCTAAGAAAAAATGTTTCGATTTGGTACACATTTGCGAATATATTATAATATAATATATTATAATATAATATTTTCCAGAGATTCAGAGTTCGCATATTTGATAACTGTGATATTTGACAAGTAACTTGAACTATTTATCTTGTATTGAACTTTGCTTTAACGATTATATTTGTTATAGATATTTAAATAAAGCTTCCTGAAAGTTTAATATTACAATTTATTTAAATATTGTACGCGGGCTATGGATAATGGAGCACAGGATTCGTCTTTGCTGATATCTCAAGTGGATAGTCTGGCGAGATATTTACAACCCAGTAAACTTACAATCAACAGCTCAGATTCTGATGCCCTGGATATTTGGCGTCAATGGTACGACACTTTTAAATAATTTTTACTCGTATGCATGCTACTGAGTCAGACAAATTGTCAATTCTACGCAATTATGTTTCTCCAACTATAAACCGAAGCATAAAGGATGTGCAATCGCACGATGAAGCTATCAAATTGTTGCAAGAAATGTTTGACAAAACGATCAGCGTTGTTTACTCACGATATCTTCTATATTCACGCAAGCAATCTGACTGCGAAACAGTATCTCAATACACATATACTAAAGTCGATGTCGTCAGACTGTAAATTTGACCCTGTATCTGCAGAAGAACATCGCAACCAAGCCGTTTTGAATGCCTTTATATCTGGTCTTAAATCAAATGTTATTAGAGAACGATTGCTCGAAAACTCGACGCTAACCCTTACCGGAGCATGTGCACAAGCAAAAGCCATAGAGCAAGCCCAATTCCGAGCTGCTGAAATGAACCAAACTCAAAATTACAACACGAGTATTGCAGTTACAACGTCTACATATGCCAATAGAGATGGAATAGCAGAAGCGATAGATTCTGATACTGAACAAACGATACTTGCCGCTTTAAATAAAATACCTCGAATTTGGAAATGCTACTTTTGTAGAAAAACAACTAAACATCACAGATGTCTATGCCCGGCCAAGGATGCAAACTATTCAAAATGTGGAAAGGTTGGGCATTTCGCGCGCGTATGTAAAAGTAACTCAAAAGTCTCGACATTCGCAATGTCCTACGCTGTTTCATTTGACTCTAGAATTATCATCCCAATGCGCATTAAAAATCAAATATTAAATGCAATGGTTGATACTGGAAGCACTAACAATTTTATTCGTTCCGACGTAGCTCGAAAACTAAATTTAACATTTGATTCTCGTTGTAAGGATGTGGTGACAATGGCAATCGCAAATATGGCAACTTCGACGAAAAGGACAGTGCGACAAGATATCGTCATTTTCGATCGATCATATAAATCGGTGTCATTTGGCGTTCTCGAAAATTTGTGCTCAGAATGCATATTAAGACAAAGCTTTCTGTCGCGACATCAATCTATTACTTGTTCTTTGCCCGGAAGAGAATCGCCAGTTTCAATCAACGCTATTACAACAATGCGAGCGCAACTTCCAAAGCTTTTCTCGGTCAATGCTAAATCATGGAGACCGATTGCAATAAAGTCACGACGTTTTACACAGCCCGAAATTAAATTTATCAGAACAGAAATAAGTCGACTTTTATCGAACGGAATAATACGACCTAGCAAATCATCATGGAGAGCTCAACCCCTTATTGTAAAGAACTCAAAGAAATTGAGATTGGTAATAGATTATTCCAGAACAGTCAACATTTATACGAGTTTGGATGCGTATCCGATTCCCCGTATTAAAGATATTGTTGATCAGGTCAATCATTATGCGCTTTACACTGCTGTCGATCTGACATCTGCTTATCATCAAGTCCCAATAATAATCTTGCAGAATATGAATTCTGCAAGATTCCTTTTGGCTTAACGAATGCTGTTCCTGCTTTTCAGCGCGTTTTGAACACAATCATCTCCGATGAGCATTTAGACGGAACATACGCTTATCTCAACGACGTAGTCATTTGTGGGAAAGACAAAGACAATCATGATCGAAATTTAAAGCGATTTATGGAAATTGTCAAAAAGTACAATATCACATTAAATCCAGACAAGACAAGAAGTGCAAGCAATAGTATAAGTTTACTTGGCTATCAAATTTCCGGAAAACAGAAAAGACCTGATCTTGAGAGAGTACACTGTCTAAGATCTCTTAAATTACCTACAAATATGCAGTCTTTACGCCGAGTGATTGGATTATTTTCACACTACTCGAAATGGGTAAAAGATTTGTCTTTTAAAATACGTCCTCTAGTCAAAGTTCAGACTTTTCCTATATCAACTGAGGCTATAAACTCATTCGAATTGATTCGCCAACAAATTATTGAAGCTACCCTTGGTACAGTTGATTTCACTATTCCTTTTACTGTGGAGACCGACGCATCGAATTACTCCATTGGAGCAGTACTCTCCCATCATTCTAAGCCTATTACATATTTCTCCAAGACGCTAGATAAAACGTAATTGCATCAGTCGTCTATCGAGAAGTAAGCCTCTGCTATAATTATTTTTGTATGGAAGCCTCTGCTATAATATTTGCGCTACGACATTGGAGACATTACTTGATTAGGCGAAAGTTTACAGTAATTAGCGATCAGCGGTCGGTTATGTATATATTCAACAAGCAACAACGAAGTAAAATTAAAAATGAAAAAATAGAACGATGGAAAATGGAACTTTCAGAGTATGTATTTGAAATTATGTATAGACCTGGAACGCTTAACACAGTGGCTGACTCATTGCCAAGAGATGTTTGTGGAACCATAAAAGGTCTCGATAAACTAGCTGAATTTCATTGTCATTTGTGTCATCCTGGTTGCACACGATTGGCTCATTATGTTCGTCAGGAAAATTTACCTTATTCATTGGATGAAATTCGAACGATTATAAACAAGTGCGATGCATGTATTCGTATAAAGCCTAGATTTTTAAAATCTCCAGAAGCACATTTGATAAAGCGACTTCTCCTTTTGAACGCTTAGCCATTGATTTTAAAGGGCCACTGCCTACAAAATCCGGTCGCCCTTACTTATTAACCATAATCGACGAATTTTCTCGTTTTCCATTCTGATTTGCTTGTGAAGATACGAGTAACAAGTCTGTGATAAAATGCTTAATTTCGTTTTTCAATATATTCGGTCCTCCTCAATTTGTACTCACTGACCGAGGACGATCATTCACTTCAAACGAGTTTTATTCATTTTTGCATAAAAATTGTGTTGCTGTAGGACACAGTTCTGTGTACAATCCACGTGGAAATGGCCAAGTTGAGCGTCTAAATGGAACTTTGTGGCGAGCCATACAACTAAGATTACGCGATCTAAGATATCCACTACATAGATGGGAAGAGACACTTGACATAGCGCTTTATTCTATTCGTTCATTGCTCTGTACATCTATCGGAACTACACCACACGAGAGAATGTTTTTCCATCCTAGGCGAATTTCTGAAAGACAAGCAACAGCAAAGACAATGCAGAGTGATGATATAGTTCTTGTTCGTAATTTTAATTCTCAAAATAAGTATAGTTCTAAAGTAGTCGAGGGCAAGATAGTTTATACAAACGACAACTGCTCTCGAGTTGTACTAAATAACGACCGCGAAGTTACAATTAATAATCGACATATATGCCATTCAACCGAATCGTCTAAGATTCCGTTGACGATAAGGGGGCGGATACGGCGGATGTCACGGAGAATTAAGTTAGACGAGCAGACCTTGTCACGGACGAAGGGTTTAAGGGAAAGGTGATCATCAAAATGGAAGCCTAAGAAAGTGAGATTGTGGACTATGGGGATGATCGATGAGGCAAAATATACAGTTGGAGGAGATATGTTTGGTTTACAGGTGAGGATCCACATTATTTTGGACTTTTCGGGGTTTAGAACGAGATGGAGATTGGAGAGACGTTTGTAGATAGAAGAAAGACAGTTGGATGCAGAAATGCCGATATCGTGTATGCGATGTGCGGGTGCATGAGCATAGATTAGGATGTCATCGGCGTTATTGCATGACGTTAAAGGAGAAATGTTTGATAACCAGAGAGAGATCGCCAAGCATAAGAGAGAAAAACAGGGGACCTAGGACTGAACCTTCTGGGACCCCGCGAAAGATAGGGAGGGGATGATGATTAATTAGAACAGACATGAAAGGAACGGTCGGATAGATATGAGGCAAATCATGCTACGGAGGAGGAAGAAAAGCCGTAATCATAACGAAGGCGATAAAGGAGGACGGAGTGGTCGACAATGTCGAATGCGGATGAGAGGTCGAGTGAGATGAGACAATAGACGAGGATCTATATGTCGACACTATATAGAACCTTGTCTCGAGAAATGAGTAAGTCGTTGTAAACTTTCATTTAGGCGATTTCTGTGGAGTGATTAGAGCGGAAAGCGGATTGGAAAGGAGGGTACAAATTGGATGAGGAGAGATTAGGGTTGTTTTGTATTACGATAAGGCGTTTTAAGAGCTTAGAAAGAGTAGGGAGTAGTGAAATGGGGCGATAGCTAGAAGGAAGGAAGGGGTCGATTGCATCTGTGAGCAGAAATTCTTCTGATTGTGCCACGATATTATCCTCACAGGTATTGTTCCTATTTCTATACAGCAGGACACTACTAATCAGCCTGGGTGGGTCTCATCATCTGCTGACCCGGATCTACATTTCACGTTTCGACCCTCATTATCTGCTTACTCCGTACACTGGTGCTGATCGGATTGAACTCAGGACGTCTGTATCTCGACTTAACGCTATATCTGGCTGCTCCAGTGGTGTAGATATACATTGATGTATATTACTTTCGGTAGGGTATCGTATTCTAACGATCTATTAGAAACCTACATATTTGTGTGATCTGCTAGCCGGATCACAGTTTTACATGCTGCCACTTGCAATGAATAATTTTAATTTAACCTGATTGCATTTGTGAGCAGAAATTCTTCTGACTGTGTCACGATATTATCCTCACATGTATTGTTCCTATTTCGATACAGCAGGACGCTACTAATCAGCCTGAGTGGGTCTCATCAGCTGCTGACCCAGATCTACATTTCACGTTTCGACCCTCATTATCTGCTTACTCCGTACACTGGTGCTGATCGGATTGGACTCAGGACGTCTGTATCTAAAAAAATCTAATAAAATCATAAACAAGTCAGAGTTTCATGAGCCAATCAGGTAAACATCTTTCAGTACGCGATCGTCGCTTAAATAAAAACATGATATCATGTGCGGTTTTTTAGTCGAGTGCGGTTTTTTATCCGTGCGAGTGCAGTTTTGAATTTTATCAGTACGAATGCAGTTTTTTATCATGTGCGGTTTTTTAGACGTCTGTATCTAACAAAATCGAATAAAATCCTAGAACAAGTCAGGGTTTCATGATCCATTCAGGTAAAGATCATTCAGTACGCGATCGTCACTTTAGTAAAAACATCATATCATGTGGTGTTTTGTCGACGTGCACAGTAACGAGCGCATAGTATTTAACACATTTTGAAATACATTTTGCCGATTCTCAATTTTCGTTTCAAAAAATACAAAAAATGAAAATTTCAAAAAATCAGTATTCAAATTACCCCATTGTACCGTTCAATTTGTTCATTTCCTTAAAGATTGTAAATCGATTAATGCGTAAGTGTAGCTCCGTGAGACAGCAGGAAATTACAACGGACGGATGACATAAATGACGCTGCTCTATCCGAATGGATGGTCACTGGACATTTATAAAAAGCAAAATTTTTCGTCAGGCAACTTACAACTACTTCACTAGTCATGTCATGACACGCGAGGGCAAATGGGAAACGTGTATGCCCCTCTATTAGGATGAGCACGTATCACTTTTTGTTCTATGTGGAAATTGGTCCCTTAAAATGCATTGATAACATTTTAAACGGTTTACTTGCCTGAATTAATTTTATTTCTGGAATTATCTGAAATTATATAGTTGTATATTTCGCCTCTATAGTGTCGTGAATAGATTTCACGCCGTCTTGTTTCACATTGATGATACCAAAATACTTGTCGTTGAAAGGGATGTTTCGGCCAATACGCTAGCTGCTACTCTCAATCAGAAAGGGCGTTCGGTAGCCTTATTTTTTCGTACGCACATGAACCTGAACCAAAGTATTTATCGATAGAAAAGGAAGCCCACGCAATTGTCGAGTTGTTGAGAAAGTGGATACACTATCTGATGCGCAGAGAGTTTACAGTTGTAACCGACCAAAAATCAGTTTCCTACATGCTGCACAGTTAGCAGAATAATCACATAAAAATGACGAGATCATAAGATAGACACTGGGATTTTCCTGATTCAAATTCGACATTGTCTACAGACCAGTGCACTCAAATACAGTCATTGATGCGTTATCGAGAGTTTGTGTAGTAAAGCTGGATTTGAGTGAGTCAACAAACTTGCATAACTCATTATGCCATCCCGGAGTCCGACGATTGAATGCTTACATCCGATCACATTAACTTCCTTATACGCGCGATAATGTGAAGAGAGTGTTTACTAACTGTCGGATATGCTATGAAATCAAGCCTAGGTTCCTAAGCCCTGAACCGTGTCATGTTATCGAGACAACGAATCCGTTCGAATGCTCATCGATCGATTTCAAGGGATCTTTGCCATCAAGGAGTTCAAATAAATATATCTTGATGGTTGTAGGTGAATACAGTTGTTTCTTATTCGCGTTCCCTTTCGTTGATACCACTTCATCCACAGTTATTTCCAAATTAGAAGCCTTGTTTGCAGTATTTAGTATTCCTCGAAATATAATTATTGGAACTGTATCAAAGAAAAGAGGAAATTCTTTTGATATTTCGCTAACTTCTGTTAGCATCTTCAGAAAATTACGTAATTTTCTGAAGATGCTAACAGAAGTTAGAAAAATATCGAAAGAATTTCCTCTTTTCTTTCAAACAGTTCCAATAATTATTTATCAATAATGGATCAACTATTTAAAATTCCTCAATATATTCACTCAGATAACGCAGGATGTTTCACATCGACTGAAATAAAACGGTATTTGTTCTCGAAACGTGTAGCAACTAGTCATTCGTCCCCTTCAATCCTCGTCTCGTGGAAACGACTAAGCCAGAAGGTTTGTGAAACTAATTTAAACTAGTATCTTTCTTGAAATACGTAATCGGAATTTACCGGTAAGTCACTAGAAGTACTATCACAGTCCTTACTTGCAGTCGGGGAGTTATTTGCACGAGTACCAACAAAAGCCCGCATGACAGAATGCTCTAACATGAACGACGATACCTTACAGGAGACCAGACGACAACTACGCTATTCAACAACGATGTGATACTAGTACGATAGCATAATCAACTATCTAAAAATATACCGCGAGTTGTACTAGCAAAAATTCTTAATCATTATTATCACTATTCGACGATAATTTATCTGAGTAACAGAGTGAGCACCGTTTTAAATCGAGATCTTGCTAGGTATCTGACTGAAGCTATAGCATAGTGTACTATTGAAAATGCAAATTATGATACTAACGAGACTGGTCGATCACAAGATACAACATCCGACTGTGAAACCATGCTTGATGACAATCAACCGAATTTGACTACGGATAGACCTCAACGCATAAGAACTCCCGCATATCTGAAAGATTATAAATGGGCGGGAGAATGTCGTGAATAGATTTCATATTATAATTTATTTTACATTATTATTTTTATTCTTTGCAGATTTGTTGAATAAAGCTCCCTGATTACAGTTACACAACATGGAGGTTGAAAGAACTGTGGTTTGAATGAGGCACAACTAAAACAACTCTTAATAATTACTTTGACGTCATTTAGGGAGAATGGTTAATTTGGAGTTTGGATAACACTCGAAAGTTTCTGCATGCCTTTCTCCCATGCAAGTATGTGTATGCCTTTGCTCTCATTGACGGTTTTAAAGCTTGAAATTCTGATTGGGTAGCGGGCCCTTGCTCCTGCTATACTATAATTTGTTCTTTATGATATTTTGGTGTAAGTAATGCATCCTTTTGTGTTGACCTGGTTCTGTTGAGGCTGGTGACATTCAGTTTATCGTGAATAGGGAGCTAAATGCTTTACAGATTATATAGTTAACGATAAATGCTTTACATATATCGTGATTTCCCTACCCTCATTGTAGAGAATTGTTGCATATGTCGGATTTAAGTCTGGTAAATCATCAACTTCGGTATCAATTTGATATATGTTTGATAGTGCGTGTTTACGTAACAGAACAAGGCATGGATTAGTGAGCCAAGTTGGCATGCGAGTACTAGTCATTGAAGCTCTCTTGAAAATAAACCGCACGCTAATTTGGTGTGCAATTTGATTCTGTATACAGTAACGAGCGAATAGAGTGCACAGCATTCGGTAAAGATGATTCCCATCTTACAATAAATAGGTTGTTGTCAGGACATCAAATCCAGTTCGATACAAGTCCAAATTAAACCGCGACCTGCGAATTTCCTGTTTGTTATATGGCATTGAATGACTCGTCGAGATTCCTAAATTATGAAGATATGTAATCAACTGTTCGGACATGAAGAATCGATCTCGACCAAAATGAATAAACGAAGGAGTGCCAAACATAACAAATATTTCATCAAGACAATTTATCACCGTGTCCATTGATATTTCAGCACATGGATAATCCATTGAAAAACGGGCATATTGGCCTATATCAACAAAAAGAACACGATTGTGTGAATTTGTAGGAAAAGGTCTTTTAAAGTCAATTAATATATACTCAAGCGACTGGCTGTTTTTTACTAATTCCCTATCGATTTGTTTGTAGAATTTAGGTTTCAGACGAGCGCAGATTTTACAATTAGAAACGACAGTACGTAAGTCATCAATTGAATATGAAAGGTTTCGTACATTTATTAAATGAGCAAGGCAAGTTATTCCTGGTTGGCAAAATTTTACATGCAGGACATACACTTCATTCAAATTAGGTTTTCGGACACCGTCACATACTTTCTGGAGAGATAATAAATCTGCAGAAATATTAAACTTACCTGGCCAATATATAATGTCAAAAAATATACAGCTGTGGTGTGCTTTGTCAAAAAAAGGCGACACTTCTGATTTGTGAATTTATCAGATATCCATTCGCTTTCAATGTAAAGATCTGTCGGATCTTACTGCGTGTAAATGCTTTTCTCATATATTTACATTATTCGGATTCCATCAATATGTATATACTGATCGCGGAGTTTCATATTTGTCAAACGAAGTAAGAAAATATCTCAGCAGTCATTATATAGCTAGAAGTGCAATGTCATCATACAACCCTCAAGAAAACGAACAGTGAAAACGTTACAATGAGATTATATCGAGATATCTCACAATATTACAAATATTAATGACTATGGTATGAAGCATTTAATCGTTTGACCATAACCGTTTTGTCCAACTTTGATAAAAATCTGATTAACTCTAATATTACCCAAACGTTTTTGAAACTATTCGGTACCAATGCTGTGCGTATTTGAAAGTATACTTATTACAATCTAAAGTAGATACAATTCAATCGAGCCTAAAAAATTATTCTACACAAATGATAACAACTTATTAACATCTCAATCATGTGGCTCATCAGTCTCGCGGACCCATATCTAGGCGAAAATTCCTTTTTGGAATCCCTGCGTTAGTTTGAATACAGATTTACAAGTCAATAGTTGTTGCTGCCAAGTTCATCAATAAGGAAGTATACCTGCAATCTATTAGGCAAGCTTTCGATAATGAGGAATTTTGTCAAAGTAAACGGTTCAAAGACTGAAGTGCTAGTGCAACAGCTTTAAAAAGCGCGCATTAATAAAACGAGCGATGTGCCACACCTTCGAGGATTTTATTATAATATCTAATTAATCTGTGCAATAACATTTTATCACACAAAATTAAATTTAAGAATACTTCTATAAATATAAATATTTATAAAAAATAAAAAATATAAATAAAGATAAATATTTATTTTTATATAAATATTTATATAAAACTATATAAATACTTTATATAGTTTAAATCTAAACAATATAAATATATGAAATATATGTTTCGATGCATTGATGATATATGTGTATTTAATTCTAATAATTTTTTATTCAATTAGTGAACACATTTATCCAGAAAGCCTTATTCTTAACAAAACCAATATTAATGATAAAGAAGGTGTATATCTAGATATGAACATTAAATTAACATTAACTAAAACTACTATTATTTTTTATCGTAAAGATGACATATTTAAATTTACAAGAAACATATTTTTGCATGAGCATTCATGCATACCATATAATATAAAATATAATACATTAAATAATAAAATTTTAAGAATTGCAACAATATGTAATGATATTGACTTTCTTCAAAATCATTTAAATAATTTAATAGATACATATTTTAAACTAGGTTACTATAAAAATAACATCAAGCAGAAAATAGTAAAATATATAAATCAACGCAATAATATAAAGAATAAATTTAAACTCTTAAGTAGCAAATTTTTATGGATGGATAATAAATAATATACTTTGTATTAGAATAAGATACTAGATAGTTTTATTAGAGGAAATACATCATAAACATGTATTTGGCCCCGCTGCTATATTGGGTAGAGTAACAGGGGTTCAAACCTAATAACATAGCAGTTCCTCGTGATGACCTCTAATCCTTATTTTGATACATAGCGTGTTATCTATTAGTCAATTCATAAAAACTGATTTTTATTTTTAATTTCAGTTTATAATTCATCTTGATATAAATTATATAAAATCTCATAACAATTATTTATTATTAATTAATTTTTATTACTTAACTATTTAACTTTTATTTTGCATTATTTTTAATTTGCGTAAATTAAATTTTTAAATACGTAAACTCAGTTAGCTTATTTAATTATTTTAATTGTTGTTGCAAGTCAAAATCAATTAAATTGGTGTTTATACGTTACCGTCCTGAATGTGCATTTAAGTACGTTAATAGTCGTTAGATTCATATAAAAATTGGTGAATTATTCTAGTTTTATTAGAAAATTTATAAGATTTAGCAAGTTAGTACTGCCTTTGTTCAATTACTCATTGTTAGAGTTATTAAATGATTGAGCGTACACGTAAAGCAAGTCAATTTAGTTCAACTAAATTTTAATCTAAAATAAGATTTAATCTTTGAAATATACATATTTTATTTAAAATAAAATTAAAATTTTTAATTTAAATTTTAAAGGTTTTTAAATTTTTAAATTTGAAATATTAATTTTTAATCTTTGGAATTTAAATGAAATTCCTCCTTAATTCTAGGAATATTACATAATCCTTTCTACTGGCAATGTACAAATCGAGGTGAAGCAAGTATAACAACTTTTTTATAAAATTTGTTTCGATTATAAAGCGAATACACAAGAACAATTTAAAACGACAGATTAATACCGTGAATTTGATCTACAGTGATTGAAAGGTATAAAGTCGAAAACGTCAATTTGTTTTAACGACAACATCCCTTCGTTGAGTACATACAACTTCGAACATTTTATACAACGCTGTGGAGTTTTTATAGATTTGCTTAGTCCATCTCTAACGCACCTACATTGAGCAGTCGAACTTTGAATGTTAGAAAATATTTACAATCCGTAAAATGCGTAATTTTAATAAACTTTAGAAAATCGCATGTCAATTTGTTGCTTGATAAGTAACTTACAGAATAATTTCTCGGCTGTAGATATTTTTGCATTTCAAATTGTACTTTAAAATTGACTACTTTGAACGACTGGCATTTGGCGGCACAATAGGCAATGACAATAAATTTTATTGAACTTTTTTAGTTATCTACTTATACCATCGTCAGAAAATCTGTAATATCCATGAAGCAAATTCAAAATGAGGAAACCGTTTGCAAAGTTTGCATAAGACAAACCGTTTGCATAAGACAGTATAATAAATATCATATAAATCACATAAAAGGATTAAAACATTTTCAATGTTCCAGCGAACCTTTCATCTTTAATGATAAGATTGAACATTTATATTTAATTCCGAATGATTCCAACAATTAAAAGCGTAATTAATAATCATTGCGAGGAAAAACACAGGAGCGTACCAAAAATTGAAGATAATGGGTGTATAAACACTAGAGCAATGCACATTAACTCTATCAAATACTGTCTTCAACTTTTTGAATTTCTTGAAATTAAAGATAACTTATTAATTTTAGGCGTTAACGATGAAGGGTTCATTAGAATCCTGAGGATGCTTTAAATATGTTAAAGAATTTATAGATTTTTTTGTACTGCGTTGTCTTATTAAAAATCTTGTATATTAAAAATTTTTCTGATCATGGTCGAAGTAAATAATTGAAAGCTCAATAAAATTATTAACTTTGTCAATTTTGACCAAATAACTATCGCTTAAAATATTAAACATGTAAATTGTAGCTATTACGAAGAAAAAATCGAATGCACTAATACAATTAACGTTTATAAGTAAATACTTCTATTCAATTAAAAACATCATATTTTAAATAAATTAAATATATAAAAATAAAATTTATTTTTGCCTACGTAAAACTGAATTTTATTGTTTTAATAAAACTGCGTACATAAAAAACGGAATTTGACTAAATATTTTCATACACACTTTTATCATCATCGGAGTTTTGTAATCACTTAGCTACGTGGTCAGAAAGTAAAAATCTTATCGTATGGACTTCAAAACTAACGGTTTAGAAAACGCTGATTATTATGATATTTATGGAAAATATCGAGTCTTGAAATATAAAATTTTGTTTTATATACAAAGAAATATATTTAGAATTTGTCTAATATTCTAAAGATATAAAGAGTTTCATTGCTTTAATTTTAGGAATTAACAAAAAATAATTTTATTATTCAAACAAGAATGGTATCGTGAATACATTATTCTAATAAATACCCTGACATTGAATAAAACAATAGTTTGTAACTTGCTGAAAAGCGTCAATTGTATGTAATTATTTGTATATCATCATGATGGGTATTTTATATTATTTCTTTAAGTAAAATGATAATGTTACCTTACTGTTATATTCATTCAGTTTATTTCATTGTAGCATATAAAATTTAATTTAACAAACAATAAATATTAAAAATATTAATTAGATAATAAAATTAAATAACAAATTATTAAACGCTAATTACAAGTAAATTGACGGCATTGTGTTTCTAATGAAAACGTAGCACATTATATTCACTTATTTTTATGTTATAATAAAATGAACACATATATTGCTACAAATATGACATTTTTAACGAACTGCAGCAATTTACAAGCAAAAATATACTGAATAGAAAACATTGCACTTATGTATGAAAAAATTCATGTATACTATATAATTTTAAAAATAACACATTAAATAATGAAATTTTAAGAATTACCATAATATGTAACACTATTGATTTTTTTCAAAATCATTTTTTTAATTTAATTTAGACTTTTTTAAACTAAGGTACTTTAAAAATAAAGTCAAACAGAAAATATAAATATCATCACATTATTATTAAAAAAAATTAAATCTTAAGCGGGAAACTTTTATCGATGGACAATTAGTAATATACTTTGTATTAGAATACGATACTAGATAATCAAATTTCATCGGAAAAAATGCATCATTAGCACGTATTTGACCACGTTGACATGCTAAGTCTAAAAAGCAAGGCCGAAACTTAATAACATAACAGTTCCTACTGATGATCTCTTATTCTTATTCTGATACATCGTCTGTTATTTATTAGTCAATTCATAAAAATTTGATTTTTATTTGAAATTTAAATTTTTTATTTTAACTTGATTTAAATTATAAAAATGTTATTGTGTAAACAAACACCATTGTAAATTAGCGGAAAAATCGAGAAAAATCTATTTTTTTTTGTTTTTAAATTTCCAACCACTTCTGCGGTTATCATCAGGAAAACATCTTATTCTGATACAAAATCTGTTATTTATTAGTCAATTCATAAAAATGACGTTTATTTTAAATTTTTTTTTTATTTTAACTTGATTTAAATTATAGAAAATCTAAAAACAATTATTAATTTTCTTTTTAATTATTAAATTTTGATTTAGCATTATTATGTTTTGTTTATTTTATAATTATATTAAATACGTAGACTCAGTTAGCTGATTTGATCATTACATTATTTACAATCAACATATAAAGCAAAAACAAATCTGGAAGAAACAAGCCGGAAGTTAATCAGGAAAAATAAATTTACTATGTAATCAAGTTGGTAGGCACATCCGATTTATTATCGAAGTTGTTGTCAGGATGTAGGTAACGTAATATGATAGCCACTTTTATTTAACTTGAAGACATCACTTTCGTGGGCTATAATTTCTGCACCGGCAAAATTTATGTCGTGGCCGTTGGCGGCAAAGCGATTCCAAACTGCTGAGCTGATTTGTCCAACACTGAGTGCCCGCTTATGACCCAATAATCGAACATGTTTGTCCTACGTAATAAGCCGCGCAACCATTACACGATATACAGTATATACTTCCAATCTTTTTATTTTAGTTTTATTTTGAATAAACCAGAAATGCCAGGCCCACTTTTACAAAATACGATACAGTTAGAACCAGTCCTTATATACGCTAGTCTTAACACGCGTTGGCCTCTAAGCGTTACCAGCATTTGCACTTAAGACGCTATTAAATGATGAAACATTGGCTATTTGCAAAACAGACAAGGGCAATAATTTGGTCGTTCATAACAAATGTGATTATATAAAGTTTGGTCTTGATATTTTATCAAACACAACTAGGTTTATGAAGTTAGAGCGTGACCCCACATTAAAAAATGGAAAGTGTCTCAACGCTATGCTCTTGAAACTAAACTGTCGTGGGGTAATTCCGACCGCCGATTATTGGAATGTTCGTTCTTAGCATAGCGCCCCTAGATTTATGTACCTGCTGCCTAAAACCCATAAAGCTGGAAGGTTTGTAAGACCTGTAATCGCTAGTTACACTTCGCACCCGCACTCTCTGGGAAAGATGATAAACCAGTGACTAAGAGACTCTATGGGTTCGTGTGAACGATGGACGTTAACACTGAACGAATGGCAACATTTACTTCACGTATGCATAACCGAATCCATATTATCTTTTAACAATGAATTGTATGTGCAAGTGGATGGCGTTGCAATGGATCCGTATTAGGTCCTACTCTAGCTGATTTATTCATGCAAAATGTTCAAGCAAGTGTATATTTCCACGTAAAAGGATTAGTCTAATGGGGCAGATACGTTGATGACGTATTCATGGGTATCAATAATCCTGTTCATGGGAATGTCTTTAATATGTTAGATAATTTGGATACTCGAATAAAGTGGAGCATGTGTGCTGAAATTGGCGGTGCTATTTCCTTCCTGGACGTACAATGCTTGCGTGAAGATAATAATAGTACTAAGACTACTTAGTGTTTAGAAAGGAATGTGTCATAAGCATGACCTCACCGTAGACATCGATTTGTCTAATGAGGTATAAGATATCTGCTGCTCGTTCGCTATTCCTATGAATGTATATATACTGTGTTACAAAGTATTTTTACGTTTTCCTGATGATGACCGCACTAGTGGTCGAAAATTTAAAAACAAAATAAATATTAGACTTTTCTCGATTTTTCTGAGAATAGAATCTTATATAACAAATAAGTATTATTTATAAGTGTTTATTATTTAATTATTTTTTATTAAGCATTATTTTTAATTTATAAATAGTATAAAATACGGATACTCAATTAGCTGATCTGATTTATATCGATTAAAATTATGCCGAAAATATGAAATATACTTTTATGTATAGTTCAAAAAATAACAAATTTTTACATCAAAAGAAGATGTAAAAGTTCATATGATAATTAAGTAAATAATTATCATAAGAATATTCTTATGATATAATATATTCATAAATATATTATTATCAATATGAATTTTTAATTATATTTATAAAAAATTTAGATTGTATATAATATCACGTGTTAGAATATAGGTAACAATAGGTTTCGGTATATAATGATCAGCCAACAAATTGGTGGAGCCAATTCACATACTTTGGTATTTGCAAATATACTATATATTATACATTGATAATTTCGAATGATTAACTTACTTGTAATGATAAATGTGAGAACACGGAAGAATTTCGATAGATTCGATTTGGTCTCCCAAGAGATTTCCGCAATAATGGCAAATCAAACCTGCTTGGTCACTCAAGATTTCCATTGCATTGATATGAACGTTCAAATCATTGTTTAAATTCTGCTTCATAATGAGCTGACAGTATAAACTGTGCAATCTGATTTGGAGATACTGAAAATTTAATATAAACCTTGATACAGTTTTTATCTAAGCTAACTAAATATAAGACATATTAAAATGTATGTGAGTTAAAAAATAATACTTATTATAAATAATATAATATGTAATTAAATGAGTTTTCTTAGAAATCAACTTTATAATTGAGACTTTCTTAAACTAATAAAGCACTATAAAAATTATATATATACTTTAAAAGTATACAGTAAGGAATGCCTGCGTATGCCTAACCGCTACCTGGTGTCATTTGAAGACTATCCGTAATATTTAATATAGGCTATGAACCAGGAAAATATCACTATAAAAATTATATATATACTTTAAAAGTATACAGTAAGGAATGCCTGCGTATGCCTAACCGCTACCTGGTGTAATTTGAAGACTATCCGTAATATTTAATATAGGCTATTTAACCAGGCTATGAAATGGAAATTTATTTAAATAACAATCGTTTCTGATCTACCTTGATGCTTCATCAGTGCAAGTTTTTCTACAATAAAACAGTTTTATTGTAGCAAAACGAACACTATAGAAGGATCAATATAGATCCAAAACGAAAAAAAAATTCTCATTTATAACCAGGTTATCTATATAACTTGGTTATATACATGTAATGGTTATCTATATAACCTGGTTATATGCATGTACTGGTTATATACACATAACCTGGTTATATAACCAGGTTTTATATAAGATTTGCTGGTGTACATATTACATTTCGCATAGTGAAAATTTCCTTCCTTCCCAGATCTAACTTTCGAGATTCATTTTATATATATCTTGTATATATATATATATATATATATATATATATATATATATATCTTTTATCTTTTATATATATCTTATATATATCTTGGCCAAATATCTACATCAAAAAATTCATCCCGTTCTGGTTAATACAGCATCTCACCTAACAGGTACAGATGACTTCCTACGGAAATTAAATAATATAAAGCAATAAATCTCTAGTAACTTTATTGTTACCACTCTTGACATTGAATCGTCGTATCCATCTATAAGTGAACTTCCAGATATCAAAGGGGTCACACAACAATCGGAAAAATTTGGATATAAAACTAGTAAAATATCTAGGATCAGGGAACTTATATCAATTGTACTACGCTCGAAGCTGTTTAAATTTAAAGACAAACTATACAAGCAAATCCGGGGAACTGCTATGGGAAGTCCTATCGCACCTGCATATGCTGGTATATATGCAGCGAGCATAGAATAAGTTTTTTACGACACAACAACGTCTACCATCAGCATGATTTAGATATATATGATGTGTTTTTGATATGGGAACATGGACGACCAATGTTGATGCATTTATTCAAGCTCTGAATGAATTTAGCGAATTACAGTTTGTTGAGGAAAAACCTTTAAATGGTCGTGTGAGATTCTTGGATGTTGAAATGCACATAGACAATAACAATATCTGGCAAACAACCTTGCACCGCAAATTTGATGAGTTAACGATCACTCATTCGTAATGAGCTAATACGTATAAAGAACATATGTTCATCAACAAAAAATTTCATAAACAATCAAATATGATGTGTCAGGAATTCAAAAATAGAGGTTACAGTAATCGTCTTGTGAGGATACAGCATAAAGAAATTATGAATATGTCACAGCAGGCACTACTACAAAGAAAAGCGAAGTCACATAAAACAACAAATCTTGTTATACTGAAGTTTATTTGCTGCTATCATATTTCATCCCGCACTAATTAAATTTCAAAAAGATTTAAATATCGTCATCCAAAATCTTCCAAAATAACTTCAGTATAACACACTTGATCCATGCATTACATACCGCTCAGGAGAATAACGTAGAGTAGGTAACCAAAGTGGCACATGTGGTGGGACAAGATGTAAATGTTGCAAACAAATGAGCAATAAGTCGACTTTCGCTAGTGCCATAACCTACTCAACATATAAAGTCAAAGGAATGCTAAATTGCAAAACCAGAGGATCAATATACTTTCATGAATGTACCAACTGTGAAGCACAATACGTTGGGCAAACCGGATCAACTTTTAATATACGAGCAAATAATAGACGATCTGATATAGTTGCTAAAAGGCTAAACAATGATGGAGTCGTAAGACATATTATTCAAAATCCAGATCATGTAATGAATACCAAACTAATTGCTCAAATCAGCAAAGATAGGTATGTTCTTAGTGTAAATAAGAACGAATAAACTATCCATCAATAATTGAGAAAGATCTTGCTTGGTTCTTCCGTATCTTAGAAATTTCCAGAATGTTCTATCATAATTACAACTTATGCAGTTTTTGTAGTGTGCTTGGTTTGAGTGTTTTGGATTTGTAAATTAACGAAGAAGACTCACACTGAAAGCTTTAAAAAAATATTAAGTCATTTTGTTGTTGAATTTTGTTTCATTTTATTGAATTCAGACTCCGTATGAATTCAAATTCATACGGAGTCTGAATTCAACAAAATGAAGCAAAATTCAACAACAAAATGACTAAATATTTTTTTAAAGCTTTCAGTGTGAGCCTTCTTCATTAATTTACATTAATTGTCATTTTGTTGTTGAATTTTGCTTCATTTTGTTGAATTCAGACTCCGTATGAATTTGAATTCACACGGAGTCTGAATTCAACAAAATGAAGCAAAATTCAACAACAAAATGACTTAATATTTTTTTAAAGCTTTCAGTGTGAGCCTTCTTCATTAATTTACAAATCCAAAACACTCAAACCAAGCACACTACAAAAACTGCATAAGTTGTAATTATGATAGAACATTCTGGAAATTTCTAAGATACGGAAGAACCAAGCAAGATCTTTCTCAATTATTGATGGATAGTTTATTCGTTCTTATTTACACTAAGAACATACCTATCTTTGCTGATTTGTGCAATTAGTTTGGTATTCATTACATGATCTGAATTTTGAATAATATGTCTTACGACTCCATCATTGTTTAGCCTTTTAGCAGCTATATCAGATCGTCTATTATTTGCTCGTATATTAAAAGTTGATCCGGTTGGAATTTGAATCCGTATGAATTTGAATTCATACGGAGTTTAAACTCGGCTGTAATCCTGACCACAATTTTAAAGATCCAAAACTATAACACTTGTAATCAACTGTTTTATCTTTTGTTGTAGATTGAAAAAGCGCCAAAAAGACGCGAAACGTCTTGAAAAATCTTCCCTGATTTATTTTACACAATCTTCCGTGCAAAGACTCGTACATGGTCTTTATATATACTTACAGGGTCTTATAAATTACAGGGACCGTCACATGGACCGTCAGTACATGGATATGTGCCTTGTTTGGCATTTCTAATGTCCTTATCACCCTCTTCGGAGTAGAGTTCAATTACGTGGTTCAAATTTTCTTCAAGGTCTTTCTTTAACTATTCGAAAAAGCAGGGTACAGAAATTGAGCGCAATACAATTTAATAGAAGAATTGTTGTGCTTTGGAACAACCTTGATGCTGGCACCGTTTGATGCAGTTCACTTAATATTTTTAAAAGAAGACTACGAATGAATCAAGCAATGTTTCATGTTGTATTTCATTATTAAAAAATTAATTAACTTATTTACAACTTATTGTGAGCGAGCTATTTGAGCCAATGCTCGTATGTTGTTGAATGCATAATAATAAATAATAAACATTGCTTTTTTCCGGTTTTATTAATTTAATTCAATTAGATTATATATATGATTAGTAAACTAGTAAAGTCAGAACACACTAGACGTTTCGATTTATTGCTTTATCAATTGTAATTAACTTGAGCAATTAAAACTTTTTCTTTAAACTTTTTCTTCAAGAACAAGTTATAATCTTTCAAGTTAATTACAATTGATAAAGCAATAAAGCGAAACGTCTAGTATAGTCTGTACTTTACTTGTTTACTAATTGCATTATTTGTAAAATTGTATTCAAATAATAAAACCTAGTCATCAATGTAACGACAATTTAATTATATATAGGCAGAGCGAAACGCTTCTACCGTTGTTGAAGTTTGTCATCACACATAGAATGATCGGGCATTCGTAGCGACTTTGAATATTGCGAGAATAAATGGGTTCTATTTCTTGGTCTGATAAAGATATATAGAATGCTGCCTGGTGTTTATGCCTCTTCACGAGGAAAACATAGTGATTTATTCACGAGTACACCATTGTGTGTCCCAGGGCAGGTGTAACAACAAATTATATATTATGTATTTGTACACTTAAAAGTGTACCTGTAAAACAGCATTTCTATTAAAAGGAATTTAGTGCATGATGCATGTTTAAACTTTAATAGTCACTGCCATGCACAGAGCTTATGCTAAATTCTCTCTGATGATTCAGATAAACGGTATGCCGTATTGCAGTGCTGAAACATTAAATTCTCTATATATAGAAAAAGGCAGATAGGTGTAATGACATTCCTGTTTGAATCACATCTCTAATTTATTTATTGATCCTCCAAATATATTGATCCTTGAATATATTCCGGAGGGTGAACTCCCCCGGTACAAACATTATCCAACCTGGTGATTATCAGACTTCTAATGCCTCTGGAAAGATAGAACATGTTCAATGTCTTTATAAGAGGCTTTGCCGATCGATTTAAAAAAGGATATTGTTCAATGCGATTAAATATTATGAATCTGAGATTAAAATCTCATTCTGCACTCCTGATCCGGCAATGTCGTACGTCGACTACTTTAAAAAAGAGCATTCGGAACAAGGTATAATTGCTTCCAAATCAATCCTGGCAACAATAAATATACATAATATGCCCACATTCATTTCAGAAGAAGATATATCAGCCCTAGAAACTGATTACAAAATCTCTAATGTTCGCTTTGTAAAAGAGATTAAAGGCTTCCCCATTCCCGTAACGTTCTGCAATGCCCCGGTGGATGAAGCTCCAAAACTGTCGATTTCGACATGCAATCCTTTTATGGGGTATAATTTGAGATTTTCAATAATCGAAACTGATTCACTAACGTACCCTCACTGCAACAATTGTCATCAGTGGGGGCATTGGTCCACTGGCTGTTCTTTACCCCATAAGTGCGGCGTGTGTGGTACAACTGGTATACATCCTGAGAAGTGCGAAGGTAAGCCATTTTGCGCAAACTGCGGTGGTGAGCATCCTGCATGGTCAAAAAAGTGTAAAATCGTTAAGGCGTACCAAAATACACAAAGGAGTGTGACAGCAAAACCGACTAGCTTCGTGGAAGCTGTCTCGTCTAACAAGAAAGACGACAGGATGCTGGATACGGAAATTCAGAAACTTATTGAAATGCAGCATCAGGCATCAATGATTCAACTTAAAAAATTGGTCAAAAAATTGATGGGTCAATAAGCGGAATCTTTCCGTTCTCCTCCTTCTGGGAAGACCAACAATATTAAGAAACCACCAAAATCTAAGAAACGAAACGGGTCAGCGCTGAGCATAGCCGCTCTGAAGCTTGCTCTGAAGAATTCGATCTGGGCTATGGCTAACGAGGGAAATGAAGATATCGCTCGTGGGCAAGCGACTACATTTGTCGTGAAGGGAGGCGGTAAAGGGGACCTTTTCGCCTCTAGTTGCGACTAGGTGGAGGGCGTCCCACTTCGGTGACACTTACGCAATGGGAAGTAATCAAGGGCCTTTTTCACTGAATATCCTTCAGTGGAATTCGGGAGGTGCTTCCGCCCTTAGCCTTCTATCTGGTAGAGATGCAGATGTTATAGTCCTTCAGGAGACGCGGTCTATCCGTCTCCCCCAGGATATTACTCGATTTATCCCTAAGCACATCTACACCCACTTTACTCCTTACATAATTCCCTAATCACTCCTCTTCATTTCAAGGTCTTTTAACCCTAGTGAAAAGCTCCTTAAGATCATCCCTCCTATTAAACTACTCTTGTCCAGCCCTATCTTGTTTAGCTATATCACTTTGTAAGAACGGTAAGCGTATAAGCATAGCTAATGTCTATATTCGGCCAGGATAAATTTACAAGAACCGTGACCTCTTGGATAGAATATTGGGGAGCGGTTATGACATGTTACTTGTTGACTTCAACGACAGAACTGGTCGTTGGATTGATGCAGCACACCGCAGAGCAAGGATCGACTATCTTATTCATAAACCACCTTTCCCACCTTTCATTGCTCTACAACAAATTCTCTCCTCGACATATTACTGCTACATAAGATGTGGTTGTTGAAACCCATTTGCACTGAACCGTCGCGTCAACAACAGACCACCTCTCATGACCTAATTCGCTGGCGGCTAGAGGACGATACGTTGCTTAGAAGAAGGTTTCACTTTGACCCTATTAGAGTAGCCTTCTTTCAGGCAGCTATCCAACTCTTCCCCGGAATTGGAATTGCGAGTTTGACCGAATTTAATTCCTACCTCTCATCGCAAGAAACCGCGATCCTTTCGACTACCTATAAAGGTCGAACATACAATCATACTCCAACAAAGCTCAAGGTCCTAGCTAAAATGTTACACCTTCCCAATCTCTTTGTTTCCACCAGACACATCCTCTCGAATGAATATTGGAGCTCTAGATATATTCTCCAACTGTGCAGGGATAGGGCAAGCATTGCACACCTAAACCCTTATCAGGCTTCCTTCTGGAAGATATTCAAGAAGGAAAAGATTGTCTGCTGGAAGGATAAAGCCTTGACTTGGATTGGTAGCATAGGCCTTGACAAAGTGTTAGAGGAGTCACTTTCCTTACATAATTATGGAGCCACTCAATCTCCCCAACCAATCCCGACTTGGTGTGACTTCAGGAGTAGGGACTTATCTGTTACTGATATCCATAACTCCTGGGGACCACTCCCGGGCACCTCCAAATCCCACGCGCCACTCACTACTCGTGTCTGTCAGCTTTTGACATACAGTCAGAGAAAGGAGGTCGCCATCACAATGCTATTAGCCTCCCCGTCCGACATAGCGGGCATCAACATCAGCCGTCGAGTTTTTATACCTAAAAAGAGATAAATCACTTGTCCTAAAGTTCTGCAGGCCATCTCGATTCAAAACACCCTCATATCCATCTACGAGAAAGCGCTTGCGCGTAGAATCCGTGTTCATTTATGTAAGCGTAATTTGATCCCACCGAGTTTTCATGGGTTTGTCAAAGGGCGCTCGGTCCATTTAGCAATTGGTGAAGTGCATCAGTTTTGTCAGGATAAAAGTCATCAGCTTGCTGTGGCTGTTTTTCTTGATTTTTCAGCTGCATTTGACCGGATCTCCATTTCCTTCATTATCTCCTCTCTTAGGTCCCTCGGATTGCCTGCGAGAATTGTTAACAGGGTGGAGATATTGTTGTACACCAAGCGGTTCTACTATGAAGACGACCCTGATGCGCGTCAGTTCTACCCTATTACAGGTGTACCTCAAGGATCCCCACTTTCTCCTATCTTATATCTTGCTGCATCCATTGTACTATTCAAGAATTTTAAACGTGATCAACATCTAGTGGTATATGCTGATGATACCACAGCCTTGTTCTCTGGACGCAGGTGCAAAGATGTAATCTCTGACATCAGCCGTTTCTTTTTAAGATTAAAAGATCAGTTGCCCCATCCAATTTTATTATAAACTCCTCTAAATCGCGGGTGGTAGTCTTTCATGGCGTTCCTGCCACCAAAAAGAAACTTAAGAGACTAGCACTCTCTGCACTCTCCTCCATTTTGCAGCATCAACCACTCCCCATCTTCACGAGTCGAGTAAAATATCTGGGGTTCACCGTTACGGTGAATTTGTCGGCGAAAGCTGACCTGGATAGACTTAAACGTATCATGAAGAAAGCTAGGTAGGCTCTGAAACGGGCCCAGCATCTGTCATTGAATGAGATAACCCAAATGCGCTTCTGGGGTACTTGGGCTATCTCGGGATTAGTCTTTTTCTCACGAGGAAATCCCCCAGAACAAAGACTAAGGTTTCTCAAGCTCCTCATATCGAGATTACCAACCATAGTCCGCCTTGACTGGACTATTAGGTGTGTGAGAGACCCCGAATTGTTCAGTCAGAGGGCGGCGCGCTGGTGCGGCCGAGGGGCTCAGATCCCTCTGAACCTGAGGCCGTGAATATAAGTTGAAGATTTCAAAATACACGTCGTAAACGGCTTCTATTTAAAGTTGTCTTTTGCATGTTTTTGTTTCTTAAGTTTTTATCGGTTATATAGTTATTAATAAAACCCTTACTTATTTATTTATTTGCTAGCACAAGCAAAATATATTCAGAATTTTATTGAAAATGTTTAGCTCTTTGGAGCTTTGTCGATTGTAAGTAGTTAAAATCAAGAACTTTTTAAGCTCAACCGAAATTGTGTGCATCGTTAGTATTCACG
Organism: Pomphorhynchus laevis; assembly: GCA_012934845.2. Taxonomy (NCBI): domain Eukaryota; kingdom Metazoa; phylum Acanthocephala; class Palaeacanthocephala; order Echinorhynchida; family Pomphorhynchidae; genus Pomphorhynchus; species Pomphorhynchus laevis. Next base: position 51,232 of record WNNJ02002237.1, read on the forward strand.
GATTCTTGCTATGTGGTTGTAGAAACAACAACGTCTTGTTTTATTAATTGTTATTTAACCCATCATCAGGCTTGTCGTAAAAAATCGGGATTCAAAATTTTAAAGAAAAATGTGTAAAAAATTTTTATTTTAGAAAAACTAAAATAAAATTAAGGATTACGATGTTTTATTCAATGCTAAAAATGTGCGACATAGGATCAAAAGATTCAGTTTATGCAACGGAAATTGCTAATTATGGTATTAACTTGACTTATTCTAATTCAAAAAAGGAGCTGGAGGTAATTGATTTGTTATTTAATTTTCAAAAGGATACTGGGGTACTCTCTCTATTCCAAAACTTAACAATCAGGCAATAATTGCGTTTTCCCAGCCCTTTAAAAGACAAGCTTTTCAATTATTTCCTAAGAGATTTTGTAATAAAGTATAATAGCAGAGTTATTTACAATTATGTTCGCATGTTTGAAGGTAGTATGAAGATATCCTTTGTCAATTTCGATTTAATGCACGAATATTAAAAATATTTTGTAAAAAATCTTGTCCATTTGGGTAATCTACAGCTAAAACCAATTTTGGCTACAGTCAATATTTCCAATTTCCCTCCCCAGTTAGAGGAGGATGACCTGATTTCATTAAAATTGCTGTATAAGCTATCCTCGGTTCGTACAGTTAAGTCAAAGACTGGCCAGAATTTGCCGATAGCGTTCTGTACCGTTGAAACTGGTCACGCAGAAACTCTCGCAAGATTGACCTCAAACCCTTTTTGGGTTATAACTTAAGACTCACTTTATTGGAACTAGATAACTTGATCTACCCACCCACACTGTAACGTACGCCACAAGTGGGGACACTGGATGTCAACCTGTTCTACTAAATTCTGCAAAGTCTGTGGTTCAGACTTCTACGATTATCTTCTAAAAGGGGCGAAGTGCGGGGCTTCCCCCGTCTGCAGGAATTGAAATGGGCCCACCCCACCTGGTCCAGGAGATGCAGGCACTTCAAAGCCTATCAACGAACCTTCGCGAGCAAAGCACCTAAGAATCCAAGATCTTCTACTGATTCTTATTCCGTTACCGCTACTGATATAATGTCTAACAAAGACATCATCCAGTTGATGGATGAAAACAAAAAATTTATTCTGGGTCAAATGGAACGCATGATGTCCACTCGTATCCGCCTTACTTGGAACAACAAATATTCGCAAGACGAGGATGCCGGAACTGACGATGACACATTCTAAAAAAACGGGGAGCGTCTGCCCGCACATATCCCGCTGTAAAAGTTGGCAAATTGATAAAGCAAAGAGGCGCCTCACTCATGGGAAATGAAGATATCGCCCGTGAGCAAGTGCCCACTCTGGGCGGCGTGATTGGATAAGAGGCAACCCTTTTGCCCATAGCTCCCTCTAGGGATGAGGCGATCCCACCCAGCTAACCTAGCACAATGCAGAGTACTCGTGAGCCTTTTTCACTGAATATCCTTCAGTAGAATTCGGGTGGAGCTTCTGCCCTTTGACTTCTATCCGGTAGATATGCAGATGTTATAGTCCTTCAGGAGACGCGGTCTATCCGTCTCCCCAGGACAATACTCGATTCATCCCTAAGCACATATGTACCCACTATACTCCGTAATGCTCCCCAAGGAGCATTAGTTAAATGCTCCTTAAGATCTTCCCTCCTATTGAACTATTATTGTCCAGCCCTGTCTTGTTTAGTAGTCTCACTCTGTAAGAACTGGAAACGCCTCAGTCTAGCCAATGTCTACATTCGTCCAGGGGAAATTCATAAGAACCGTGACCTCCTGGATAGGATAATAGACAGTAGTTACGATATTGTACTAGGTGACTTTAACGACAAAATGGTCGTTGGATTAATGATGCACTCCGTAGATCCAGAAACGGTTATCTTATTTATAAACCACCGTTCCCTACCTTTCATTGCACTTCAACTAACTCACTCCTCGACTTATTACTGCTCCATTGATATGTGGTTATTGAAACCCTTCTGTACGGAGCAGTCGCGACAACATCTGTCCACCTCTCATGATCTAATTCGCTGGCGGATAGAAGAGGGTACGCTGCTTCAAAGGAGATTCCACTTTGATACAAGCAGAGTGGTTTTATTTTAGGCAGCTATCCAACGCTTCCACGAATTGGGAATGAGAGTTTAACCGAATCTAATTCCTACCGATCCTTCGCAAGCTACCGCGATACTTTCGACTACCTATAAAGGTCGTATTTTCAGTCCTACTCTGACAAAACTCAAGACCTTAGCATACTTGCAACGTCTTCCCAATCTCTCTGCTTCTGCCAGACAAGTTCTCTCGAAAGAATATTAGAGCACTAGATATAGGTTCCAACTGAGTAAGGATATGACTAGCATTGCTTCCCTTAGTCCAGATCAGTCTTTCTTCTAGAATATATTCAAGAAGGAGAAGTTTGTCCGTTGAAGGGATAGGGCATTGGGTTGGATTGGTAAAATAAGTCTTGATAAAGTTTTGGAGGAGTCACTGTCCCTACATAATTATAGAGTTACCCAATCACCCCAGTCAATCCCGCCTTGGGGTGACTTCAGGAGTAGAGACTTATCTGTCGCAGATATTCTCGACTCATGGGGGTATCTTCCGGGCACCTCCAAATCCGTCGATCCACACTCTTATCGTGTCTGTCAGCTGTTGACAATCGAACTAAGAAGAAAAGTGACCGTCACAATGCTTTTAGCCGCCCCATCCGATGTGGTCGGCATCAACATCAGTAGACGTATATTTCTACCTAAGAAAAATCCTGCCTAATGTCCAAAGACCTGCGGCCCATATTGATTCAAAATTCCATCGTATCGATCTTCGAAAAAGCGCTTGCGCGTAGAATCCGCGATCATTTAAGTAGACGAAATTTTATCCCACCTGGTTTCCATGGGTTCGTCAAATGTCTCTCGGTCCATTCAGCTGTAGGTGAAGTGCATGAGTTTTGTCAGGAGAATAATCATCAACTTGATGTTGTGGTGTTTTCCTTGATTTTTCTGCTGCATTTGACCGCATCTCCATTCCCTTTGTTATCTCTTCTCTCAGGTCACTCGTACTGCCTGCAAGAATTGTTAATAGGGTGGAGATACTGCTGTACACCAAGCGATTATTTTATGAAGACTACCCTGATGCGCGTCAGTTCTACCCTATTACGGTTGTGCCTCAAGGTTCCCCTCTTTTTCCAGTACTATATCTTGCTGCTTCCATTAATCTCTTTAAAATATTTAAACGTTAACAACATTTGTGGTATACGCTGATGATACCACATCCCTGTTCTCTGGACGCAAATGCAAAGACGTAGTCTCGGACATCAGCCGGTTTTTTAAGATCAAAGACCAGTTACCCAAGTCCAATCGTATTTTAAACTTCGCAAAATCGCAGGTAATTGTCTTTCGTGGCGCCCCTGCAACAAGGCAAAAACTTAAGAGATTATCACTCTCTGCACTCTACTTTATTTTGACTAATCAACCACTCCCTGTCTTAACGAGTCGAATAAAATACCTGTGGTTCACCATTACGGTGAACTGGTCGGCGAAAGCCGACCTGGATAGACTTAAATGTATCCTGAAGAGAGCTAAGTTGGCCCTGAAACGGGCCCAGCATCTGTCATTGAAAGGGAAAACTCAGGTGCGCCTCTGGGGCACTTGGGCTATCTCGGGATTAGTCTTCTTTTCTAGAGGACGTCCCCCAGAGCAAAGGTTATCCAGGCTCTTCGTCTCTCGTTTACCCAGCATAGTCCGCATCGATTGGACTCTTTGGGGGGGGAGTGAAAGACACTGAGTGGCTCAGTCGAAGAGCTGCGTGTTAGGTTGACTGGAGGGCTCAGATCCCACTGGATTTGAGGCCTAACTTTGATGAAGACTACTATGGAAGATACCGTCGTAATTGTCTTTGACTTGTTACTTACTGGTTGACTGTTCTTTTTTCCCTTATTTATCCTGTCGTTTAATTTTATTTAAGAAAATCATTGTTGTTGCTTGTCGTGCATTAGTGACATGATATCTGATATTTCATATAGGCTAAATAAATAATTTTAAATATGCTAAATTGTCAATATTAGGCGGATTTTAATATACGATTTGAAGGCAAGTGTACGACAAAGGTAAAGATCCTTAAAGAATTTCCAACAACTCGGAATTTTTTCTATTCAATAATGTAGATGATCTGACGTATCAATCAAACAACGGAGGAAGTTTGGTGAATCTTGTTTAGACGCGGTAAAAATAGAGCATATGTTAAAGTGGATAGTACTTCAAATATCACCTTCCTACGCAAACATCACCATTAAGCATCATTTTAAGCATTATGTTTGACAATAACTGTGATACTTCAACAAAAGCGAATAACAAACAAAAGAGTAGGTTCGTCAATGTTGATGATATTTCAGTCCAAAAAATTTAAAAGTGCCAAGAAGTGTTAAGATAATCTTAAATTACAAAAGGGTTATGAATTAATATGTAGAAATATAATGAAATCTTCAAGAGAAATAAAGATTATAAAAAAGTATAATACAATATTGTATCTAAGAGATCAAATTAAAACAGTAAAACTATATCTTTAATCAAGAGTGAATAAGGAATCAATACCGCTTTATACAATCTTGCGATCACTTTACAGAAAAGTTGTAAAGCAGCTAAAAGTAGTATTCAGAGATAATAAAGAAGACCGAAGAATATCGGAAATAGTTAAATTATCATGTAAATTATCATTAAAGGAAAATGTAATTTTAATTTAAATCTTTAAATCTTTAATTTTTTAAATAAAAATATTCATAATATTTATAATAAAAATATTACATTTTTTAAATTAAATAATTATTATTTTAATTAAAAACTTACTTAACAAAAAGATTGTGAGATAATATAACATACAAATTTTGAAATTATCTTACAAAATGTTTGTGAGAAATATAACATAGAAGTTTAAACACAATTATTTTTATCTATACAACGATCTAAACGACGATCTTACAACGATTTATACAACAATCTAAACGACGATCTCACAACGATCTATTATACAACGAACTAAACGACGATCTAAACGACGATCTTACAACGATCTATACAACGATCTAAACGACGATCTTACAACGATCTATACAACGTTTTAAATCATATTTTGGTACTTAGAGAGATATCATACATTTAAAATTATTATGGGATAAAGAATTCTTTTGTTGTAACTATTTACAAGCTACGTATTAAAATTCAGTATAAAGTAGTCAATGGGACGTACTAAAAAGTCTAGCTCAAAGAAGATGGAGTATGATGCTGATTCTTCCTTCACCCAGCTGGAAGTTGGATGTGACACTGATGATTGTGATGTTTGGACAGTACTGAATGTTAAATCGTCCAGCATGTCCAAGTATCGGAGTGGCAAATTCATCTGCGGCTTCTGCTGTGCGTTTACCCACCTTAAAGCATCTCACCCAGGGGTATATCCAAGATTATCGGAGTCTTTTGTACCTCGCAATGAAGTTGCAACCATGACAATTTCCCCGGACGCCGATCCTAGATCTGATAAACGTGACCAAGATAGACTTGTATTAACTGTAGCAAGAAGAGATAATTCTCATATTTCAACGAATTCGTATACATCATACGAGTGCAACATCCCTAGTTTCCCGGTGTTTGATCGGTAGAACTTGAGTAGGACAAATCATACTCATGCAAGAATTTTTTCGCCACATAGTCCCAACCGCTTTGTTAGACAAAATGGCAACCCTGAGCTTGTATTATAATCTAGCAATATTGCAATTGAACTTTGTGTCACTAGAACAATCTATCCAAGTCCAACAACACGATCGCCACGCGCTGATGCAGCAACTTACGTAAACAAGTATACGACTTCTGTGTCCCCGTTAAGCAGAGTCGCTTCTGTGGCAAGTTATCCGACTCAGCTACCTGACGGGCCCGCACGTTCGAATAACAAAAAAGGAGACGAGGTCTAACCTAAAAAGATTAAGATGTGTAATTTACGCCAATATCAACGAGTCCAAATCCGTCAATTCCCAAAACTGTGTGAATGACGACGTACTTTCAGTGAGAAAGATCTTGTCCAGTATTTTTCTAGATGGATAGAAACATTTAGCAGCATCCTTTGAGGTATTGGCCCTTCATAGAATTGGTAAAAAGTATGATAATGGTAGAAATAGACTGTTTCGATTGGTCTGTGCTTCCAATTATCAAGCTAATATTATCCTTAATAGAGCTTATAGACTAATTGGTAATTCTAGGCGAACATATAAGGATCTGTCGGTTGAGGAGCCCGAACAACTATATCTCGCTAATAAAACTAAACGACAGGCGTCAACAAGGTGAAAATGACTTCTGTATCTGAAATTTTCAGGTGGTCGACGACGTCCATTTGTACGTTGAGAGAAGTTAATCCTAAATACTCACGGTGTAGCGTCTTAGGTGACTTAATTTCATTCCACGGTGTCCTGCATGAGACTTCAAAGAATAGTAGTAGACATCCCCTGAAAATTGCATGTTCTAACGTTCGCAGCTTAGTTTCGAAGTTTGATGAGTTTAGTTGTTATTTGTCAAACAGCAATATGTCGATTTTTGCAATTACTGAAACTTGGCTTCACAGTGGGATTAGTGATGCTTGTGTTGCCATCCCAGGCTTCTCATTATTTAGAACAGACCGACATGATAAATGCCGAGATGGTGGAGTTGCCTTTTACGTCGCTAATATAATTATCGTAAGGAACTCCATGTCATATTGCGTCGGACGAATGGAGTTACTTTCTTTAATGATAGAATCAGGTGACATCACCATGACCATTTGTGTATGCTATCGTACTTCACGCTCATCTTGCTTAACACAAAATTTAATTGAGTATCTTACTGATCACACAAAGTCGTCCAATTTTATCCTTCTTAGTGACTTCAATATTCCAAATATTACAGAAAATAATCCATTCGAATGTCATCAAGGTGGATGTCATTTGGGCATCGAATTATGGAACTTTCTCGATGATAATCTATCTTTTATACAACACGTAACTCAGGTAACCAGGTTTATGGGACATAGTTCTTCCTTGCTAGATTGAGGTTTTAGTAAATATCTACTCGATGTCCATGAAATTCAATATGATCCTCCCATAGGTCTTAGTGACAATCTTGTCATTAAGTTTACTTATAGTGCTCTTGTCAATGTCTCCCCTGCCAAAACTAAACATCTGAAACGTAATTGATACACAGTGGATTTAGATTTATTACGTACGCTCGCAATTAGAACGGGTCTTCACAATAGTGACATTACCCATGTCCGTGATTGGGATACGTTATCAGCTTCCCTCAAAAATATCACAGACTGCGTCGCTATATTGAAGCCCTTACAAAACCTTGCTAAACGCAAGCTTGCTTGGCTTGACAATGAGTTAGTGGGACTTTTAATAAAACGGAATAAACTCTTTAAATGAACTCTGAATAATCAGACAATTCGGTTAGAATATCTACAATATCGTCGTCGCTTCAACTACATGACATGGTTGAAGAGGCAATAGCATGAATCGAAAATCCTGGCATTATAAAAAGTTTCTTCCAAGCCGTTCTGGAGCTATGTAAATAAAAGTAGAAAACTTATTTCATCAATTTTCCTTTGACCCATGACGGTAAGATTGCGATATATCCTGACGAAGTTGTGAGTATGTTGACAGAGGCCTTTGATCTTATATATTCCACTCCAATTACAGACTTTCGTCCAGCACAAATTCCTAAGACATTCGTCTCCCATATGCCATTAATTTCTCCAGCAGAGGTATCACGAGAATTGCGTAAATTATCTTGTTACACGTTGACATGGCCGGACGACATTCATCATTTTATTATTCAAAAACTGCAAAAGTTAATCAGATCAAAGGCTGAGTTACTTATTACATATATTGCCAAAGCTTTTGCCGCGTTAAGGCTTCGTCAGTGGCTCATCTGAAAACATGGAACACAAACATCGTCACAAAAACATTAAAAATCAATTAATAACTAATTAATAGCATAATTAATATTTATCATTGCATCGAATCAAGCCAGCCCACTGTCTCGTCTTTATTGTTGAGGCTATTGTCACTATCTGCACCCAATATTAAGATTGCATCCATTAGTTTTCGCGACACAACTTTATCTGCTCGGTAAAGTACTTTTGCGCTGCACTTTGGTTGCTCAGTTGCATGTTGTGAATAACGCGCGGCCCATGTATTGCTGGCGTAAGAAGGCGCTGAAGGGTTTCGTGCTGCTCTTAAATGTTCCTTGAGCCGTTCAGAAACCGGACGTTGTGTTTCTCCTATGTAGCTAACCTTCTTACCTACAGCAGCGCACTTATCACAAAACATTTCATAAACTACATTACGTTGGTACCACAACGTTGGTATCACAGATCGGACAGGCACTCGTGCATGGTGTTGGCTTCATAAAAGCGACTGCGAATTGGTCTCTTTCCTAAGTTTCTAGTATTCCCATGAACTATGTGGACATCCAGATTGCATCGTCTTGCCAACCGATTTACCTTGCTTGTGAAAGCGTCGCTTATAAAAGGGATCTTAAGAATAGCTGAGCTTCGTAGCTGTGTTCTGTTAGGGCCTTTTTTTTCATATTTAGCAGATCACTGTCCGTGTAGCCTTCTTCCTTAAACATCAAGTCGATCTTCCTGTACTTATCTTCTGCTACTTCATTACTGCTAGTGCACATGCGCGCTGTTTGCGGCATGTTAAGGTAGAGAGCCCTCTTTACACTGTAGGAGTGGGCTGATAGTTTATGTAGCGTAAGATTAAGCTTTGTGGGCTTCTGATACCATTCGTATTCCTTTACGTTGTCCTGTCCAAACGAGACGTTTAAGAATGGCACGTATTTATCAGCACCAATAGTTGTTAATTCGGCGGCGATCAAACGACGGTTACTGTTCATTGTGTTGAAAGTATCGATTAACGTTTGGCGGCATAGACTCGCCTCATGCACGATAAGCACGTCGTTAATGCAGCGAAAGTAATGTGTGACATTTTGTGCGAGGAATTCATTGTTATAGATAAAAAGTGTCTCAAGTCTATCCAAATACACGATCGGCAGGATTGGGGCGAGACCATTACCCATTGAGAGTCCCTTTATGTGCTGATAGAATTGATTATCGGACTTAAAAATGTCACACCTAAGTATTGTCCTGACTAAGCGCGTGATATTGTCGATACGGAGGCTAAGTCCAAACAGTTGTGAATCGACATTATGTAGAATACTTTCTAAAGAATGAACTGCTGCCTCGTTATTTACATTTGTATAAAGTGCTTTAAACTCAATTGTCGTGACGCGTTGTTGAGCGAGAACATTTCGCACTGGTCGTTCATGCCTCGGTAATTTAATTATGGGTCGTGAAAAATAGACGGCCCTTTACTGTTCAACATTTTCCTTCAGGATCTGTTTTTAAGGCTGAAATGCAATATATTAGCGTTTGCGGATGACCTCAAGTTATGGCAGTACATTCAATCGTATCATGACTGTTTTCTGCTTCAGGAAGATTTAGACAATATTGTTAGGTAGAGTAATTAGACAGGACTGATGTAAAATATATCCAAGTGCTGCCACATGCACTTAGGACATAAGAAATTTCCTTTCAGACATAAATTAATTACCGAGCCAATTACGCAGGTACAATGCACTAGTGATTTGGGAATACTTGTGCACAAGTCATTGAAGAGTCGCTCAAACAGGACTGGATCATCTAAACAACTAAGAAACTTAGCTATGTGGTCCGGAGGTGCTTTTGTAACCCATCGGCTTCCTGTCTTAAAATAATTTACAATTCACTTATTCGTCCTATTATTGAATATTGTATCCTTGCGGTATTTCCGGGTTCACATGGTGAGATGAATGAGCTTGAAAATGGCCTCAGTAGGTTGACGAGATCGTGTCATTCCCTCTGGAAATCGTCATATGAGGACCGCTTGCACAATATAAGAGTTCCTTCAGTTCGTACCAGTATAGTATGTCTTGATATTTTATGTTTTAGAGATATGTTATTTGAACGTGACGGATTCTCGGTCAACTGTATTCAGCGAAGCCAGCGAACTACTAACCAAGGTCACTATCTAACTGTGAGCCCCCTGCATCACGGCAAACTCGGAAGACTATATCGCCTTTCTTATCGAGCGGTGGGTCTTTGGAACAAATTTCGAAAGAATATCGTCAATATATCATAGAGTGCATTTCAAGAAAACGCTAATTACCTGGCTTTGCACAGATTCTAATTTCAATATCCTGTATTCGAATTAAGATTTTGTTGACATAAAATTAATTTTACTGTGAGCAGACAAAACAACTGCATAGATATACTCTTGCATGTTATAATAATAAATTCAAATATAAGTATTCAATTATGGAAAATAATTTTACCAAATTATTAAAAACAAAGGAAAAACTGATTTGACAAGGATATACAAAGCATCACAAGAGGACGATGTCATTGCCACGCATTAGATAAATAATTTACTTTAAAAGAATTATAATACTCACTTTTCTATTTATCGAAAAAGTTATTCATAATGCCTATCACCAGGCATTATTTACTTCTTCTTTTTCTTTAACGTCTTTCCCGTGTAGGTACGGGGTCCTCTGCTTTTGAAAGTTGCCTCCACTTGGTTCTATTTATGGCGTCTATGGTTTCTAGTCCAACACTTATCAAATCATGACGTATGACGTCCATCCATCGCAATTTCGGCCTTCCTATCGGACGCTTTCCATCCACTGTCACGGCGACGAACCTATTTGATGGTTGGTGTTCGCTTGCGCGGATAACGTGGCCGTACCATTGTAGTCGTTTTTCGCGAAGTTTCTCTATTATTGGCACTACGCCAAAACGATCCCTGATTTCTTCGTTCCGGACATAATCTTTTAAAGTTTTTCCTGCTGTCCATCGGAGCATCTTTGTCACCAGGCATTATTTAATGTTTTATATTTAATATTTTAATTTAAGTAATAGTTATATGAAATTAGCTATAAAGATGTACTTTTTATTCGTGAAATTTATTATTCATAAAACATTTATAAAATATATGATATAAATTTATTAATAAATAACAGACAATGTATCAAAAAATAAAAAATGTAAAACATATTCAAAATGCCTCGTTACTGTCTAGTCCAACATATATGATATATGTGACATATCCATATACAATATTTTCATCCAAAACTTTTACTAAAGAGATTAAATATAAATTATCTGTCGCTAACTTAAATATTCTATTTTGTTTAGTTTTCCTCAAAACTAACCAAGATCCACAGATATTTTATATTAAATTATAAAAAATACCTTTAGTGAATGTGATTGATATAACAGGTTGTAGTAATAGTCGAAACCTCATTAATCATGACGGTACACATATATTTTCATTACTCACAGCGAATTGACATAACTTTGATCATTCGCTACGGTTACGTTCGCCAAGGGCTATTAAAGATAAGCGATAAATATTTTTTAGAAAATCCGCGAAGATATGTATATCCAAAAAAGTTTGAAAATTAAACTAACAATTGTTTTTAGAATTTAACCTATCAAATACTCACTTTGGCTTTAATTGTTGTCGCAATTTCAACTGCTTCCTCCAAATATTTGATTGCCTTAAATTGTCTTCAAATAATTTATGTTTACATACAAATAACATAAATGATTTCATTTTTTAATTGACCAATATTATATTCCAATCGTCTTCACACCATGTGGAGACGACTGGGATAAGAGTTAAGATAGTTGCTCTTGTTTGTAAATTATTAATAAAGTTATTTTCATTCATGTTTTCTTTTTTTAAATTAACTAGCGTACAAATTTCGTAAAATAATTCGAAGTCCATCAAACTATCTTACAGCGACTAGTCATTAAATAACCCTAATCATTTACTCTTTCTGAAAATACTCAATGTTTTATTTTTTAAATGAATACACGTTTAAGAAAGGAGACTGCAAACGGCTCATTGTATATTTATCATTTTAAAGTTCACATAAATCTTAAAATTTAATATAATCATTTTGACCGTAAAGCAACATTTTAAGGCATAAAAGCATTCATTAAGGTGCAATTTGTATTTGTAAAAGCTAAAATACGCTTACGTCGGCTTGATAAATAATATCTGGAGAAGCCAGAGCCTGCGATGCCATTGATGCATTGACTAATGCTACTCTTGCCCTGAAGCCCATTTGTTCAAATGCATTTCTGGCATTCGCAAAACTATTTATCGCCTCCTGAACATAATAAACAAATAATGTAATTTTCAGAATATTTAATAATTAATTAACAAACATTGAATAACAAACATTAAGAGGAATATTTTATCATGCCTCTCAATGTTTAAACGCCTTGTACAATATAAGAGCACATCGAACGTATCATTGGACAATATTTTAACTAACATTTGAATTATAATTAATGCTCATATAAATAATACCGCGAGTGTTATAAAGCCCATTCGTCTCTTGCTTAGGCTAAAGCCAAATGTTACATTATAATTTTTATATAGGCATGTCAAAAAATAAACATTGATGAGTATTCGCTCGTATTCACTTGTATATTATTTAAGAACTTCCTTATTATAACTTGTATCGAAGTTATAATTACACCAGCGTTGGAGGTATACGTTTCATCAATATTGAAATCATAAAGAATATCTAGGAAGTGATTTCTTGGAAGCCAAGCGAGTACTGTGTACCGTACTCTGAAGAAAAAGAAACTATCAAGGGGTAAAAATTCTATTAGCATATATATTATCAACATAAAATATATACAAATATATAAATATATATAAATATATCACTGTTGCTTAATAATTAAATTGTTTAAAAAATTATATATATAATTTGACAACCTTCTGCATTGCGAAGGGGTAATGAACCGGCCATTATATACATATTATATATATTAAAGAATTAACTGGTGTTAAAGTACGAGCAATATTATTACGTTTCGGCTAAAGCCTTCGTCAGATAATCTAAAACAAAAATATAGTCACAATATGCAATAAATGTCTAGAAAATAAAAATAAAAATCAAAGTCCTAGATGTGAGTTTAGACAAGGTTGCATGTCTATCATTAATTGAGCAATCCAAATATTTTCTTTGTTCTTTCGCTCATAATCTTTTTTAACATCTTTCTCAATAATGTTATATTTATAGTCACATTCACCGTTGTGTTTTTCGACAGTATGTTTTACAGCGCCGTCGTTTTCCGTTCGTTTAAATTTTATGTCGTTCCTTCGGTTTGTGACTCTCTCGCTTAATTTTCTTTTAGTTTCTCCCACATATTGGGCGTTGCACATACTACAGTTTGCCAGGTATATATTATGTGTTGTTACACAACTGGCATCACACTGGACATTATACTTAATGTTTGTAACCGCACTCTTGAATGACTTATTTTCATTAATAAGCGCACATGTTTTGCATCTTGGTCGTTTGCATGGTTTGGTGCTGCAATTCACGTTATTAAATTTCTTGTTGTGTTTCAAGAATGTTTTGAGCTTGTGTTTGGCAGAGTAAAATACCTGTGGCGCTGTGCCCTTAACAGAGTTAGCTTTGCATGTATCTTTAAATGATTTTACGATGTTTCGTTCAAATGATTGTAATGCTGGGTGGTATTGCAAGAAAGTTATTATTCGTGGTTCTTTCGTAATTTTCTTTTGTAAAACATCGATACGCCTTAAATTTTTAACTTTTGAAATCTCTACGGTGGCGATACCCTCTCGAAAGAAGGGACATAGTTATTTCACTGAAGTTTCTTTCCCTTTCGTAAATAGTGCTACAAATTTTAATGATTCGCAGTGCCTCATTTCTAATTATGCCTCGCTTCGTAGTCATAGAGTGAGCAATTTTTGCGTGCAAATAGAGGGGCGGATTTTCTTTTTTGCGATATACGGTTGTTTGCCAACCACTGTTATCATCGCGGACTAGTTTTACATCTAAAAAGTTTACATAGTCTGCTCGTGAAGTAGATGTGAAAGTCAGATGTCCTTCATTAAGTTTACTTATAAATGTATTTAGACCTTCGTCCGAGCCAGTCCATATCATAAATACATCATCGATATACCGCCAATAAATGTATGGCTTCTCTAGTACTTCATCAATAGCCCGTGTTTCATAATTTGCCATGTATAATATGGCATATGTGGGTGCCATTGGTGTACCCATAGCTGTGCCGATCACTTGCCTAAAATATTCGTCGTTGAATTGTAGTATGTTATTTTCTAATATTACTCGTATGGATTCTAGAATAAACTGGTGTTTAGGGTCGCTGTCATCAAGAAAACGTTGACGTATAGCATTTATTCCATCATGATGTAAAATACTTGTGTATAAAGACTGAACATCTGACGTTAAAATCTTCGCGGTGGTAGGTATTTCTTTTTTAATGGCCTCAAACTTCCTTAAGAAATAATCAGTACTGCTAATCATTGAATTAACTAACGGTAGAAACGGTCGTAATAAGTGATCTATGAATCTAGATAATTGTACTGTTGCTGTGTTTATGCAGCTGATGATTGGTCTACCAGGACATGGAGTTACTTCCTTGTGTACTTTTGGCAGTAAATAGAATTTACCAGCGTTTGCGGAAGTTATTACTAGTTTGTTCGCTGTGTCCTTGTCGATTACGTTCTTTCCAAGATATTTCATCACCAATGTCGAAACATTATTTACTGCTACTTTCACTGCGTTCAGGTCACATTTTTCATACGACGGACTACCTAAGTGCTTTTGAGCCTCTACAATGTAGTCATCACGCTCCCACAATACAGCCTGTTTTCCTTTATCAGCTTTAACAATAAGTACATTTTCATTTGAGGCAAGGTTTGTGGCTGCCGTCATTAATTCCTTAGTTACATTTCGAACGCAGTTTTAATTTGGTTGCATTTGTAGGTATATATCGAACATCTTTGACGACATTTCTTGAGTTATAGTTTTATTGTTGTCTGCATGTTTATTCGCTTCGAAGCACTTTTTTGACGTGTTAGAGATACCTTTCAATAGATCATATCGGCAGAATTCCCTCTTAGATATATTAAAATCTAGACCAAGATTGAGGAGGTTAAGTTCATTAGCCGTTGGTGTATATTTTGATAAATTGATAACGCTATTTAAATTATATTTGTTCGATCTTTTTCTTGTCTTAAGTGTATATTTTCGATTTATAACTTCCGCAAACGCTGGTAAATTCTATTTACTGCCAAAAGTACACAAGGAAGTAACTCCATGTCCTGGTAGACCAATCATCAGCTGCATAAACACAGCAACAGTACAATTATCTAGATTCATAGATCACTTATTACGACCGTTTCTACCGTTAGTTAATTCCATGATTAGTAGTACTGATGATTTCTTAAGGAAGTTTTAGAACATTAAAAAAGAAATACCTACCACCGCGAAGATTTTAACGTTAGATGTTCAGTCTTTATACACAAGTATTTTACATCAAGATGGAATAAATGCTATACTTCAACGTTTTCTTGATGACAGCGACCCTAAACACCAGTTTATTCTAGAATCCATACGAGTAATATTAGAAAATAACATACTACAATTCAACGACGAATATTTTAGGCAAGTGATCGGCACAGCTATGGGTACACCAATGGCACCCACATATGCCATATTATACATGGCAAATTATGAACACGGGCTATTGATAAAGTACTAGAGAAGCCATACATTTATTGGCGGTATATCGATGATGTATTTATGATATGGACTGGCTCGGACGAAGGTCTAAATACATTTATAAGTAAACTTAATGAAGGACATCTGACTTTCACATCTACTTCACGAGCAGACTATGTAAACTTTTTAGATGTAAAACTAGTCCGCGATGATAACAGTGGTTGGCAAACAACCGTATATCGCAAAAAAGAAAATCCGCCCCTCTATTTGCACGCAAAAATTGCTCACTCTATGACTACGAAGCGAGGCATAATTAGAAATGAGGCACTGCGAATCATTAAAATTTGTAGCACTATTTACGAAAGGGAAAGAAACTTCAGTGAAATAACTATGTCCCTTCTTTCGAGAGGGTATCGCCACCGTGAGATATACAGAGAGATTTCAAAAGTTAAAAATTTAAGGCGTATCGATGTTTTACAAAAGAAAATTACGAAAGAACCACGAATAATAACTTTCTTGCAATACCACCCAGCATTACAATCATTTGAACGAAACATCGTAAAATCATTTAAAGATACATGCAAAGCTAACTCTGTTAAGGGCACAGCGCCAAGGTATTTTACTCTGCCAAACACAAGCTCAAAACATTCTTGAAACACAACCAGAAATTTAATAACGCGAATTGCAGCACCAAACCATGCAAACGACCAAGATGCAAAACATGTGCGCTTATTAATGAAAAAGAGGCATTCAAGAGTGCGGTTACAAACATTAAGTATAATGTCCAGTGTGATGCCAGTTGTGTAACAACACATAATATATACCTGGCAAACTGTAGTATGTGCAACGCCCAATATGTGGGAGAAACTAAAAGAAAATTAAGCGAGAGAGTCACAAACCGAAGGAACGACATAAAATTTAAACGAACGGAAAACGACAGCGCTGTAAAACATACTGTCGAAAAACACAACGGTGAATGTGACTATAAATATAACATTATTGAGAAAGATGTTAAAAAAGATTATGAGCGAAAGAACAAAGAAAATATTTGGATTGCTCAATTAATGATAGACATGCAACCTTGTCTAAACTCACATCTAGGACTTTGATTTTTATTTTTATTTTCTAGACATTTATTGACACTTTTTTAATTCGGAGAGACTTGGGAATAACGTTTCTCTCGTCACAGCATCGTAGGAATTGTACATGTGCAAGGTATCTAGATTTCAGCTCGTCTGGCGGGAGTCGAATATGACTACGGCAATATATTTGTGAATTGTGATTACACCGCCTCCTGGGATTTCTAGCAAATTCGGCCATATATTCTGAACAGAAGCGTTTTACCAGGAAAAATTGACGAATAGCTGATTTTTTAACGTTTCGGCCTCAGTCGGCCTTTCTCAAATCTAGAATACAGTAGCACATATACAATAGGTAACATAAAGCAAAAAGAACAAAAACACAAAACGCATGCAACCGTTCATGTTATATCCTTCCAAGTGAAGGTGTTTTCGTCGTTACATCCATGGGGGGCATCACTATAAAGCAATCCCATGAGGCGCGTTTCTGCTTCAACCCTTTTTACTGTATCTGCCTCCTGAGTAAACACACAGTAATCCATGCAATCGATTTCTCCGTGCAATATGTAATGTGCAACAGCCCCGTCCGTTATATTAGCCGTGCGAAAATGCGTTCTTCTTGAATTTAAACGACGTGAAAGTGACATTGACGTTTGCCCAACATATTGGATTTTACAAATTCTACACGTGCCAACATAAATAATGCCCAAAGACTTACAATTGAACATACCATGTATGCGAAGTCTTGCCCCAGTTATGCTACTCTCAACAAATGTGGCTTCTGCCATTAATTTACAAGTTTTACATCTTCTATCCATACATGCTCTGCTAACATTTTCTATTCTGTTCAATTGCTCCTCAACAGCCTTTATCTTTGAGCATACTAACGTGTGCGCCACTTTTCTTGTTATTCTAAAGCAGACAATAGCCTTCTTAGCACCATTAGTATTTCTCACTATTCTGTTAATTTCTCTTCTTAACGACACTAATTGTGCGTTATATTCCACAATGATTCTATTCTTAACTTCTTCACGCCTTTCTTGTAATAAGCTCGCAGAGCGTGAAATCCGTCTCACATGTCTCACTTGTCGTACAATAAATTCACGCTTATAGCCGCGTTTACAAAAATCGTGTATC
The DNA here is from genome assembly GCA_012934845.2 of Pomphorhynchus laevis. Classification (NCBI taxonomy): domain Eukaryota; kingdom Metazoa; phylum Acanthocephala; class Palaeacanthocephala; order Echinorhynchida; family Pomphorhynchidae; genus Pomphorhynchus; species Pomphorhynchus laevis. The sequence continues at coordinate 69,098 of WNNJ02002237.1, forward strand.
ATATTCTGAATACTTTCCTCAAATTGGGAATAATCGGTGCATGCCCGCCGAATGCGAAGGGCCTCATTGTATACCAGATTTCTTTTCATTGACGGTGGATGACAGCTGACGGCGTGCATATGCATTGGCGGAGATTCTGGTTTGCGAAAATATTTTGATTTATAAACACCTTGTTGTTTATATAATGTTAAATCCAGAAAATTGACCCGCTGTCCGAATTGGCATGTAAGTTTAAGCGGGCTACATTCCTCAAACAAGTTAAGAAATTTTTCAAGGCTTTGATCATTGTCCGGCCACACAAAGAAAACGTCATCAATATATCGACAATAGAATAACGGCTTGATGTCTGACTTTTCTATCCATAATTTCTCTATTGCACCCATATATATAATTGCCAAAGCAGGAGCTAAAGGTGTTCCCATTGCCGTTCCATGTTTTTGTATATAATACTGGCCATTAAACTCGAATACATTAGAGTTGAGAACAACTTTTGTCGATTCAACTATAAATTTGCGTTGGCTATCTGATACGCCGGAGTCTTTAAGCAAGTTAGAAATAGAATCCAAAGCTTGCGTTTGAGGTATATTTGTATAGAGACTGCTCACATCTGCAGTTACAAGAATCGCATCATGAGGCCATGATCCCTTCTCATGCTCAAACTTTCTTATGAACTCTAACGTACTGTTAATGTGAGCCGGCACGTTTTGAAGGTATGGTTTCAGCTGAGTATGTACATACCTCGATAACTTTTCACTCGGTGTACCATTGCAGCTAATTATCGGTCTTCCAACGTATGGGCGAATGGGTTTGTGTACTTTTGGCAACATGTAGAATATACCAAACCGCGCACGTTCATTTATCAGCTCATTTGCATCGGACAGAGAAATTGTTTGTCTACTTACAAAATGATGTACATGATCAGCTAGATTTTGGCATGTAACTTGAAGATAATCTTGAGTTACTGCTTGATACGTACTTTCGGATAATTGCCTTTCAGCCTCCGCAATATACTCAACACTACTCCACACTACTGGCTGAGGTCCTTTATCTGCTTTTTTAATTATAATATCCCGCCGTTTTGATAGGTTGTTAATTGTTTTCAACATAGATTGTGAAATATTGGTAGTGTGTTTTTGAGGGTCTGCGCAAATAAATTTATCGAATAATTGTTTCCCCATAACATTAATATTGTTAGTTCTTACTGCGTTATCAGTTTCATTTGCATATGTATTAATAGCAAGATCCCTTAAAGCTCTTCCCAAAGATAGTCGATCATATTTGGGCATACTTATCGCGAAATTAAGTCCCAATGATAAGACGACCTTTTCCGAATCCGATAGACTAATACCTTCAGAATGTTCCACCACACCAATTCTCGAATAGCCTACTGCACATTCCCTGGCGTTCTCACATTCATTTTGATTGGTCGAATTTTGGGGCATCGGGACTCGGTTGTGTACACTCGATTCGTAAATTTCTGGTTGTTGGAATGATCTGCTTGATCTTGGTCGGCACTTTCG
>WNNJ02002238.1:0-18980 GCA_012934845.2 Pomphorhynchus laevis
TCTGATATTGCCCAGTTCAAATTAGCTCGTATTGAAAAACATCGACGTGAAACAAACGGCGAGTCATCCTTATCTATACGTAAAATCAACGGAAATTTTCACGTTCTTCACACAAGGCCAAAAATTCGATGGCGTCCCATCTCTCCCCCTTGTCTTCTTCGCTAGTCGATCTCGCTCTTAAGCATACTTTTCGTCTTAGTCTATTCAATACTCGCTCCATTCTTCATAAAGCTGATATGCTTCTCGATATCTTCGAGAAGCATATCTTCGTCGTCTATGTCGCTCGATATCTTCGATATCTTCGTCGTCTATGTCGCTCTGGTTGTTCTCTAGTTGAATCAGCTCGTCAAATTACATCTCATACATCTACTGCGTCTAACCATGGCGGTATTGTTGCCATTGCTCGTCACCCAATGTCTTTACGTAAAATCAACGTTAACATCCGTTACACTTCGTTCGAATTACTCATATGCAGATTATCAACGCCTTTCCCTCTGGAACTTGTGATTGTATACCGTCCAGGTTCAGTTGCCCCATCACGTATCTTCTTTAACGACCTTGCAGATCTTATGTCTCACTGTTCATTGTCTTATACTCCTTCTTTTGTTCTCGGTGACTTTAACATTCGTCTTGATCGCCCGTCTGACTCTGACTCTATCACTTTAACTAATCTTTTTTCTGATTTTAACTATAAATTACTTTCAACAAGCCCAACTCATATTCTCGGCGGTGCTCTCGACATCATTGCTGTTCCTAACTGCTTCAATGACTATACTTCCTTGTCAATTACTGATCCTGGTTTGTCCGATCATTTCCTTGTCACTCTTACTCTTACTCGTCCCCATCCTCCTTCTCCGCCTTTACCATTATCTACACCAAGTCGACCCTGGAAGCTTCTCGATATCCCTATTCTCTGCACAGCCTTACTCAATTCTTCACTCTTTTCACTTCCTCTTAACTATCTCTCTCCCGATTATCTCTGCATTCTGTTTGATTCTGAACTTACGTCGATCCTCAATAACCTTCTACCTAGTCGACTTCGACGTTCCCAGCGCTTGCGCCATGCTCCCTGGTTCGATTCTGACTGTAGTCTTTCTAAGCGTCGACTCCGTCACTCTTTTCGTATGTATAAACGCTTTCTTAAACGTTCACCCAACTCACTCCCTCCAAATCTTCGTGATTCCTACTTTTCTCAACGCCGTTCACATCTCATTCTTATACGTACTAAACGTACTCTCTTTTGGCGAAATCAACTCGAGTCATCTTCCAACACGAAATCTCATTGGAAAATCTTAAACTCAATTCTTTCACGATCATCTACCCCTTGTAATATAAATCCTGATAAATTTTCTTCTTATCTACAAACTAAGCTATCTAATTTACTTTTCCTACTACCCATAGCCCCCTTGTACCCACTCTTATCTTTAAATACTTCCCTCCCAGAACTATTCCACCTTCTTCCCGTTTCGTCTGATGAAGTTTCTTCGCTTCTGCTGTCATTACCTAATAAAACCTCTCCTTCTGACCCAATTCCCACTCACTTGCTTAAAAATATCTGCTCCGTTATCTTACCCTTCCTAACCACATTGTTCAACTCGTCCATCCGTAGCTGTACATTTCCTTCCATCTGGAAATGCGCCACTGTTCGTCCTATCATCAAAAAGCAATCTCTCGACTCTTCACTACCATCTTCGTACCGTCCAATCTCACTTCTCCCAACCCTCTCTAAACTCCTTGAGCGTCTCGTTCTTAAGCAAGTTAATACATATCTCTATTCCTCTAACTTATTTCCTCCCTACCAAGCCGCTTTTCGCTCTAATTACTCAACCGAAATTGCATGTCTTAAAGTTTATAACGACTTACTCATATCGCGCGATCATGAATTATGTAGTGTCATAGTTTCTCTTGATCTATCGTCTGCTTTTGACATCGTCGATCACTCGATTCTTCTCCATCGCCTTCGTCATGATTATGGCTTCTCTTTACCCACTGTATCATGGTTTTCTTCATATCTATCAAACCGTACATTTCGCGTATATTCTAACTCTTCTCTCTCCCATCCTTCGTCCATTCCGTCCGGTGTTCCGCAAGGCTCCGTATTAGGCCCTATACTTTTCTCTCTTCTTCTTGGTGATTTGTCTTCGATTCTCATAAATTTAACTTCCATGTTATGCAATATGCTGATGACATTCTCATCTATGCTCATGCACCTGTTTATCGTATTCACGATCTTAGTGTTTCTGCTTCCGACTGTCTTGTCTCAATTTCCAATCATCTTTCTTCCCTTCGCCTTTCTCTGAATCCCGATAAATCCAAAATTATGTGGATCCTACCTCGACGCCTCGGCTTCGAACCTCCCTCCGTATCATTATATTCTACAATTCTTCCTATCGTTGATAATCTCGTTTTCCTAGGCTTCCATTTTGACAACCGACTTTCACTTAAACCTTTCGTTAGAGATAAAGTACGCTCATCTACCTTGATACTCCGCAACCTCCGTCAAGTTCGTAGATTGATCGATTTTCCTTCTTGTATGACTCTCATATCATCTCTCCTTTTTTCTAGACTCGATTATTGTCTTAGTCTATTTTCCAACTCACCTAAATCCACTCTTCTTCCCCTACAACGCATCGTCAACGCAGCTGTCCGAATTCTCCTCCGTCTTCGTCGTTTTGATCACACATCCTACCATCTTGCTTCTCTCGATTTGCCTACAATTTATTGTCGTGTTCAAATTCGTCTTCTTATCGTTGCTTTCCGCCTTGTAACTTTTCATACCCCTTCATTTCTCAACCTTCCTTTTCTTGATAATTCCCGTCCTGTTTACTGTTCCTTGCGTTCCTGTAATTCCCTTCTTTTACATGTCCCAAACTACTCTACCTCCTTTGGACTCCGCTCCTTCCTGGTGGCTGCTCCTCTATCGTGGAATCATCTGCCCATTCATATACGCCAATCAACTTCCCTGCAGTGCTTCAAACGACAAATCCGATCCCATTTTAACAATTTAACTGCTTGACTTTCTCATTTTTGTTTGTGGACTTGTAAGCGTACAGCTTGTACGCATTTGCCACATTAAATAAATTTGTATTATTATTATCCACTCATACAGAATGCTTCAGTCTATTTCGAATCGAGCATACAGGAATGTGCTAATAATATCCCAGGCTGACTTTATACCTAAAATATAAGGGTTGGGTCTTGAATATTTGAGAGAAAAGTTGTATTACTGGGATAATCGGCTTTCTTAAAATAGAGCGACATGATCAATTGAGCGGATTGGAAGACTAACTAATATTAAAAAAAGATGGATCTATTTTTACGTGGCAAATGCGTGCTGGCACAGGCTACATGACCACAAAAAATCTAAGTCATGTGCCGATAAGGTGGGAACGGAGGAAGTATTTGAATATGAGAAATAAGGGAGCGCAGCGGACGTCAAGCGGAAAGTGATTCCAGACGAGGGGCAGCGACAATGAAGGATCTGAGACCGTAGTTGTTGGAGTAATTGGGAACGTGGAATAAGAGGGAAACACTGGAATGCAGCGATAAATAGGTAGAAGAGTGTCGTTCAAGAAAGGGAGGTTGATAAACGATGGGGAGCCGACAACGATGAGACGAAAAGTTATGAAAAGAAGACGAAGTTGGATGCAGATGTGGATAGTGGGCCGCAGAGTTGGATAATATATATGGATGTGTGATCGAATTGACGGAGACGTAGGAGCACTCGAATGGCGGAGTTGATGATGCGTTGTAGGGGTAGAATAGTGGATTTTGGAGAAATGGTGATTTTAGAGAAATGGCGATTTTGGAGAAAGATAATCGATGAAAGAAGAGAATACAAGAACGGAAGTCTATAAGAAGGCGAATACGGCGTACGTCACGGAGAATTAAGTTAGATGAGCGGACCTGGTCATAGACGAAGGTTTAAGGAAAATGTGATCATCGAAATAGAAGCCTAGGAAAGTGAGATTGTGGACTATGGGGATGATTTATGAGGCAAAAGATATAGAGGTAGAAGATATGCTAGGTTGACGGGGGATGATCCAAAGTCCAAATAATCCACATTAGTTAAGTGGATTATTTAATCTACATCATTACAAGTCCAAATAATCCACATTATTTTGGACTTGTCTGGTTTTAGAAAGATATGAAGATGGAAGAAACGCTTGTAGATAGAAGAAAGACAGTTGAGGGTAGAAATTCCGATATCGTATATGCGATGGGTGAGTGCATGAGCATAGATGAGGATGTCATCGGCATATTGCATGACGTTAAAGGAGTAAAGTTTAATAAACAGAAAGAGATCGCCAAGTAGAAGAACGAAAATCAGGAAAACTAGGATTGAATATTACGAGACTCCGCAGAAAATAGATATGGAAGGGGAGGATGATGAATTTAATCGGACGCGAAAAGAACGGTCGGATAGATATGAGGCAAACCATGCTACGGACAAGGAAGAAAAGTCATAATCATAACGAAGGCGAAAAATGAGGATAGAGTAGTCGACGATGTCAAAGGCGGATCATAGGTTGATGGAGGATGCCTTCTTAAGATCTCTTCCAGTAAAACGTGTTCGCTCTTTCAAAATTGTAGACGGGGTATTTGTCCTCATCATACAAAATTATTAAAAATAGTGTAACTTCACTAAAACGAAACAAACCTCAGACCTATGTTACAAACATGTGTAAATCTTATAATAGGGAATCCTTGAAATATATATGGTTTTATTCATGGTCAGCGTGGGATATTATTAGATATTATTAATATAATAATATGGGTATTATATTATAATATCCCATACTATAATATAATATGGGATATTATATTATAATATAATATCGTGGGATATTATCTTATTATTGATTCGTTTTACTTAATAAATTCCCAGGTAAATTATATCAATATTGCGAACGAAATTCCAGAGGAATTTGCAAAACACTTTTTGACCTTTGGGAAGTTTGCAACAAGTTAACTAGCATCAACACCTACCCAAAAACTTTTTTTAAATTTGAGTTTTGAGTGGACATGTTGAATACCGACAGTTGCGTAGAGAGAGTACACGGTGATCGCTATTACCGATTGGTGCGTCATAGCGAACACCTCATACGTCCCAAACACTTAGTAAAGACCAAATCGAGTATAGAAGGCGTCCCTGTCGCACAGGTAAGTTTTTTAATATGTTGAACTAAAAGCATTTCGAGTAAAATAAAAGCACTCAATATTTTTCCAATTCCGTGATGTGTTCATGAAAATCTACTTTCCCAGTCTATGTAGGTGATGTAAAAGTCACCTAACATCAGAATAGGAAGATACAAAGATAAACTCAGCAAATGTAGTTGAATTGAATCGAATCTAAATTCATAGAACGGATAGCAATTAAAAAATACATAATCGAGATCGCTGACCAGTAAAGGCAATACCTTCAAATGACGATCCGATCTCATCGCTAAAGGCACAAATGTTCGATACTACGAGACTATTTCGCACAAATGCAGCTACCCCATTCTCACGTTTACCACACGAATAATCCGACTGTATTAAAAAATAGTTAGAAATGACAACACAATCATATGAAATGTTGGCATGTAGCCATGTTTCGGTCATACAAAATACATCACAAGTTTCGATGCTATTAGGAATTTATTTTCAGAGAACTGAGCCAGAAGACTGCAAACATTTGAATAGCTGACTAAAATGTTTGTATAATGGCAACTGTGACATGCTATGCAACACTTGCGAAGTCAACTAGTTCACCTGCACACGAACCAACACTACTATAGAAGTCTGACTTTACAGAAGTAAGGGTTTTCACCGGACAGCCTGACTCCACTTGACCACCCGAAAATTCCGGACAGTTTGCTTTACCACTTCTCAGCCGTCGTTGCAGCTCAACAAAAGCCTCGTGTCTTCTCAACTGATCTTTGGAGATAAATCACGGAATATACGAAAATCAGAACCTGATAATCTAAATGTATGCTGGAGTATGAAGTTAGCATGATTTTTAGAGTCTAGAACAACTTTTAAAAGCCTCGGACTGACTGACAGTATCTTGCCTAGTCGAAAAACTGAACATTTAGACGCTTGGCAACATCCCCATCGCTCTGGAAAAAATTTTGAAAACACATCACGAAGATGCTTAATATCGTCATCCAAAGTACTTTGCGGATTGTTGCTAAGTGATTCTTTAACACCGCTCACGATAACATTTAGCTCTCTTCACGAGTTAAATTGTCTAGAGCTAGCAGTCGGTACTAATGAAGATTGAAGCTCAGAGATAATTGATAATAATAATAATACAATAATTTATTTAACGTGGCAAATGCGTGCAAAATGCACGCTTACATGACCACTAACAAACAAAAAAAGAACATCAAAGATCACAGGTAATTAGTTAATTGTTGAAAAAGAATTGGATTTGGCGTTTGAAGTACGGCATAGATGTTGATTGGCGGATATGAATAGGCAGTTGATTCCACAAGAGAGGAGCAGCCACAACGAAGGAGCGGAAGCCAAAAGAGGTAGAGTAGATTGGGACATGTAAAAGAAGGGAATTACGGGAACGCAGAGCACAATACACAGTACGAGAATTGTCGAGAAAAGGAAGGTTGAGAAATGAAGGGGTATGAGAAGTTATAAGGCGAAAAGCAATGATAAGAAGACGAATTTGAACAGGACAATAAATGGTAGGTATGAGATGTGAACGGCGTTGAGAAAAGTAGGAATCACGAAGATTTGGAGGGAGTGAGTTGGGTGAATGTTTAAGAAAGCGTTTATACATACGAAAAGAGTGACGGAGTCGACGCTTAGAAAGACTACAGTCAGAATCGAACCAGGGAGCATGGCGCAAGCGCTGGGAACGTCGAAGTCGACTAGGCAGAAGGTTATTGAGGATCGACGTAAGTTCAGAATCAAACAGAATGCAGAGATCATCGGGAGAGAGATAGTGAAGAGGAAGTGAAAAGAGTGAAGAATTGAGTAAGGCTGTGCAGAGATCAGGGATATCGAGAAGCTTCCATGGTCGACTTGGTGTAGATAAAGGTAAAGGCGGAGAAGGAGGATGGGGACGAGTAAGAGTGACAAGGAAATGATCGGACAAACCAGGATCAGTAATTGACAAGGAGGTATAGTCATTGAAGCAGTTAGGAACAGCAATGATGTCGAGAGCACCGCCGAGAATATGAGTTGGGCTTGTTGAAAGTAATTTATAGTTAAAATCAGAAAAAAGATTAGTTAAAGTGATAGAGTCAGAGTCAGACGGGCGATCAAGACGAATGTTAAAGTCACCGAGAACAAAAGAAGGAGTATAAGACAATGAACAGTGAGACATTAGATCTGCAAGGTCGTTAAAGAAGATACGTGATGGGGCAACTGAACCTGGACGGTATACAATCACAAGTTCCAGAGGGAAAGGCGTTGATAATCTGCATATGAGTAATTCGAACGAAGTGTAACGGATGTTAACGTTGATTTTACGTAAAGACATTGGGTGACGAGCAATGGCAACAATACAGCCATGGTTAGACGCAGTAGATGTATGAGATGTAATTTGACGAGCTGATTCAACTAGAGAACAACCAGAGCGACATAGACGACGAATAGCAAGATCGTCGGAGTCAGAGTGCCAGGATTCAGTAATGCAGAGAATATCGATAGATAATTGATCGAAGATATCGAGAAGCATATCAGCTTTATGAAGAATGGAGCGAGTATTGAATAGACTAAGACGAAAAGTATGCATAGGAGCGAAATCGACTAGCGAAGAAGACAAGGGGGAGAGATGGGACGCCATCGAATTTTTGGCCTTGTGTGTACAACGTGAAAATTTCCGTTGATTTTACGTATAGATAAGGATGACTCGCCGTTTGTTTCACGTCGATGTTTCTCAATGCGAGCTAAATTGATCTGGGCGATATCAGAAGGGGAGCGGTCAAGAAAGATACGGCAAGTAGACGAAGTGGTAAGAAGTTTAAAACGTTGAGAAAGTACTAAGGATGCATGTGAACTATGTCGGAAAACAATTTTTAGAGGTGGATGCCTGAGATGATTGGATTTAGTGGATTTGTTTAAACGGATCAAAGATACAGGAGCGATATTATTGAAGAGGGATGGATTATTATCAGGAAGAATGGTTGCTAGGATTTACCTGAAAGCAGATACATCATCATCTAGGCGACATTGAGGAGAAGCAGATTCGGAAACCTTTAAATTAGATATGATAATGCATCGATCGCGCGAAGGAGAACGATTACGTAGTGATGGACGGAAAGACCTGGTAGCAGTAGAGGTATAAGAGCAGCTAAACGTGGGAATTACAGGGGTGCTAAGTGAAGATTTTAGATAGTTTGGAGCATGTGTGACAGGAGTGGAGTGTTGAATCGGTTGATCGGAGATGTTACTGGAGATGATTTTGACGGAAGGATGTAAATTATTGATAGGTGATACGGTTGGAGCATGTGTGACAGAAGTGGATTGTTGAATAGGTTGAACGGAGATATTACTGGAGATAATTTTGACAGAAGGATGTAAATTATTGGAAGTGATACGGTAGAGTTAGAGTAAGGAGTACGTGAAGAGAAGATAGAAGTATGAGATGTATTTAGATGTGGGGATGAATAGGAAAAATGAGGTACGAGATGAAGGCCTTTACTGTTTGCATTGTTAGGAAGATGAAGATTATGGGAAGTTTTATCCGTAGTTAAAGGAGGAGTGTGTGTGAGAGAAGTTTCAAGAACGGGTTTCATAGATGACGAAGGAGTTAGTAAGCAAACGGATGACGACGATAGATTGGAAGATATGTTGTCGTTTGTTGATGTTCCATGTATAACAGCGGTCTGAGTCGACTGAGATATATCAAGTTTATTTATTGAGCACAAATCTGTTTTGTTAGCGTTCAGAACGTCTCTACCGTTTGAGTGGTCATTCTTCATTAGCTTACCTACGAGGGCAGCACAACAGAAGCCGCAGAGGAAATTCCGATTTAAAACGTTGTCCTCGTCAGTGAAAGGAATGGCAACGTGAGTCCAAACATTGCAGTTCTTGTTGTCGCATCCAATTTGCTTTTCGATGTAAGCTTCCTTGACGGACTTGAGTTGCTGGCCGACATTTTTAGTTAGCTTTCTGATGTCCGTCGATGATTTGGAGAATTCACTGCATGTTGTCGATTATTTGGAAGGCTAAATTTTAGTCGTCGATTATTAACTGGCCTAACGATAATCTGACTTACGTTCGTAAGATCCTTAACTTTCTCATTGAGCGGGGATACTGTAGAAGAAACACGAACATTGCAACGGGAATGCAATAGTTGCGTGTAAGCAAAGGAAATGTCTACAATAATTACTTCCCAAAGGAGAGGTATGTAAACAATCACTGTCCGATGAAGTGTTGACAGGATATTATAAATCTACATTAGCAGTCTTTAGGGCGGATCCTTTGTAATTTAGTGAAAGACAAACACTACTAAATTCTAATATATGTGGTTAAGCAGTAGAATCCAAAACAGGAGGTTGTTGGATGGAGTTCTCCATCACATTAGTCTCATGCGATGTGTCCTCAACGAAGAATCGAGTTGAATTGTTATTGAAAGAGTTGATTGAATGATCGTCCAGATCTAACTCCGTCTTCGACTGATGCATAATAGAATGATTAAAAGCATAAGTATCTTTACTAGTCCTTATTTCAGATGATTTTAGAGTGGCAGAAACATCGTCAAATCTTGGCGATGAACTGATTGACTGTTTGAACGCATCTGAACTCCTTGACTTCGTAACTTTAGAACACGTACTCGTCATTGAAGCATAACACACACAAGGATTCCCTATTTAGTAATATTGTGGCATGATCTTTCTGAACGATAGCGATCGCCAAACTTTACAATTTTCGAAATCGCATGCAATCTCGTGACGTGGTTACAAGGTGACCACATGGAAAAATTTGTTGGTAACCACGTTTTAGTGAACGTGGCAAATGCGTGACAGCTGCACGCCTACAAGTCCACTAACAAAATAAACAAGCAAACGTCAAGCAAATAAATTAGTTAACTTGTTTAAATGAAATGAGATTTAGCGTTTGAAGGACGGCAGGTAGGTTGATTGGCTTAAATGAATAGGCAGATAATTCAACAAGAGAGGAGCAGCCACAAGGAAGGAGCTGAAGCCAAAAGAGGTATAGTAGTGTAGGACATGTAAAAGAACGGTATTACGGGCACGCAAGGAACATTACACAGGACGATAATTATCGAGATAAGGCAGGTTGAAAAATTAAGGAGTATGCAAAGTTACAAGGTGGAAAGCAACGAGAAGACGAATTTGAACACGACAATAAATGGTAGGCCAATCAAGAGAAACAAGATGGTGGGATGTATGATCAAAACTACGAAGACGGAGGAAAATTTGGACGGATGCGTGTACGATGCGTTGTAGAGGAAGAAGAGTGGATTTAGATGAGTTGGATAATAGACTAAGACAGTAATCAAGTTTTGAGAAACGGAGAGAAGATATAAGAGTCATACAAGAAGAGAAATCGATCAATCTACGAACTTGACGGAGGTTGCGAAGTGTCAAGGTAGATGAGCGTACTTTATCTCTAACGAAAGGTTTAAGTGAAAGTCGGTTGTCAAAATGGAAGCCTAGGAAAACGAAATGATCAACGATAGGAAGAATTATAGAATTTAATGATACGGAAGGAGGTTCGAAGCCGAGGCGTCGAGGTAGGATCCACATAATTTTGGATTTATCAGGATTCAGAGAAAGGCGAAGGGAAGAAAGATGATTGGAAATTGAGACAAGACAGCTGGAAACAGAAACACTAAGATCGTGAATACGATAAGCAGGTGCGTGAGCATAGATGAGAATGTCATCAGCATATTGCATAACATGGAAGTTAAATTTATGAGAAATCGAAGACAAGTCACCGAGAAGAAGAGAGAAAAGCATAGGGCCTAATACGGAGCCTTGTGGAACACTGGTCGGGATGGATGAAGGATTGGAGAGAGAAGAGTTTGAATAGACGCGAAATGTACGGTTTGATAGATATGAAGAAAACCATGATACAGTGGGTAAAGAGAAGTCGTAATCATAACAAAGGCGATGGAGAAGAATCGAATGATCGACGATGTCAAAAGCAGGCGATTGATCAAAAGTGAAACTATGACACTACATAATTTATGATCGCGCGAGATGAGTAAGTCAGTATAAAATTTAAAGACAGCTAATTTCGGTAGAGTAATTAGAGCGAAAAGCGTCTTGGAAGATAGGAAATAAGTTGAAAGAAAATAGATATGCATTAACTTGCTTGAGAACAAGACGCTCAAGGAGTTTAGAGAGGATTGGAAGAAGTGAGATTGAACGGTACGAAGATGGTAGTGAGGAGTCGAGAGATTGCTTTTTGATGAGAGGACGAACAGCGTGTCAATCGGTTCGTTCTTTTTATTATTTAGAGACTCTGAGCCTTAAACATGTCTTGAGAGGACACGTATATAAAGTTAATAACAATTACGTAATAGCATAATGTTTCAATCATTGATGCTTGAAATTATTTCAATAGAAGCCTGCAATATAGATGCTGTAAAATTACTTGTATACGCCATTACATTAAATTTTTATACTTATCTATTCAAATATATGGCTGATATTTATTCCGAAAGGTTAGATTTATAATTTATGAGCTTAAATTACAGAAATTTGATATATATTTTATTTATTTATTTCTATTTTGAAATTAAAGTTTTAGATTTTTCTCTAAATTGTTTAAAATTTAAAATTTTTTAAATTTTCTTAAACCGAACTAATCTTTAATTAATTGATTTTAATACCAATCATATCGGATATCTATGTATAGATTAAAAATAAAAGTAATTATAAATAATTAAATAATTATATATGATTTTATACAATAAGAATTTATATAAAGCTACAATTTATTGTTAAAAATAAAAATTTATAATAAATAATTAAATAATTATATATGATTTTATATAATAAGAATTTATATAACAATACACTTTATTGTTAAAAATAAATACCAATTTTTATGAATTTCATTAATATTAAAAACCAAATTTATCAATTCAAATCCAATTTTCACACTGCATTGACTGCTTTAGTATTGACATTGATATCACGGCATAAATTCACTCTAATTGAAACACTTTTTTGCCTTATCTATATATTTCAAGTTTACTTTCACTATCCGATTGCCTAAACTCAACCATCACACCCAATCCTCCAGGATTATGTGCATTTTCTAATCATGTGTACGTTAAAACATGATATTATAGCAATTTCTAGGTGAATTATAAATATATTGTGAATTATATTATGTATTTTTACATGGTAAAGCAAAATTTTAAAACCAATAACAAGGTATTTAATTGAAATCTTGAATTGACGATTTTGATTGACGTATTTATAGTAGATAAAACGACGAGAAAGTCTTAAATTCATGTAGATTGCATTTTTAACTGTCGTCTTGAACAACGCCCGGTCAATAACTAAGCTGAAATAAATAAAAAATTTCGAATGCCTTGTCTTTTAAAAATGATTTTTTTCAATTCTAGAATTATACAGAGTAAATGTAAAATGAAGAAATTAAATTGAAGGGAAATTGTACGGTTAATACATTTAACCTTTTGAATGTTGAATTTATCATTTACGAAATTCATTTTTAGCTTAGATTATTGATGTTTCGATGTTGCAAAGCCCATCGTTGATTTACTAAATAATTCGTAAAATGCTTTCTTTATGACAAGTTTAATTTCGATTTTTGGTTATTGTTTTTTAACATAATACTTGAAAAGGACTATTGCAATGGTCGAAAATTTGTGAACAATAATTTTTTTTCTAATCCTCTCGATGTTTATACGCCCTGAACAATTGAATAGCACATTGAACGTATCATTGAATAATATTTTTTACTGTTATGTAATTAAATAATTTCGTTTTTCTTTTATATTTTACAAATGAATGCCATAGATTTATTGACGACCGAGCAGCAAATTACGAAAATGTACGGAAAATTCTTATTTTCAGTATTTTTGAGTTTATTACGGAAACAATATTATTGAATATTATTACATAATAATATTATTATTAAATAATGTTATTAATAATTTAAATATTATTAAATATTATTACAATATTATTGAAGGGAAACTAAAAAAATTAAATTTTGTTTAAAAAACAAAATTTGATGCGATCGGCGTGTATTAGACGATGTACATGCATAAGACATATCCACTTGTATTATTTCATTATAGATGACTTCAATGTTGAATACAGGTTTACAACCGGATCCATCTCAGGTAAACCAAGTCATTCAAATTTTAAAGCAATCCCAGAGTCCGGACAATGCAATACAAAGACAAGTTCGTGAGGTAAGCGCTATGTTCGCATTTATCTTGTTTAATGGTCACAGAAATGTGTAACGTTTTAAGTCGTTTTATTAAAACTTTTAGAACATTGCAACCCTTCAAGCTAATCCAGAATTCAACGGATATCTTGCTCATGTATTTGCACTTTCCAATCAGAATATCGGTAATTTTATCGCCTTTTCATAGGATCACATTTTTTAAAAACACTAATGATATTTTAACAGCCAAAGTGTCTTTAGATGCGTCCATTCGTTCATCTAGTGGTTTAATTCTAAAAAATAACTGTCTTCACCATTTTAACACCTTTGCCGATTCTATTAAAGCGATCATAATTGAATCTATATTTAAAGTAATCGGTGATCCCTACACACTAATTCGATCTACCGCAGCGTCCTTAATATCCTGTATCGTTATCGCTGATCAGTTTAAATGTTGGCTAAATTGCATATATCCAAACATTCTTTCAAATATCAATTCACCAATTGCAAATGAAATTAAAGCAGAGGTTAGGATTAAAGCTACAAACAAATGTAATGAATGCTTATCTTACAGGGCTCTATAATAGCCATTCAACGGCTTTTGGAAGATTACGATGGTAACATTAGTGATAATATTACAATGGCATGCGCAATTGAATTGCTTTATAAATGTGGTCAAATCTTCCTTCATCCAGATGTCAATTTACGGTAATTATATGTAAATTAATCTAATTATATTAATCTAATTACTGTAATTATATGTATATTATATGTAAATTAACTTTTCAAGGACAAAAACATCTAATATCTCTTTTATGATAAAATTTGGAATTTATACTTTTTATTTAATTCGCAGTCAAATATAAATGCAAGTTCACTTTTGTTTAAATGAAATCATCAGAATAAGTTATATAAGTTAAATAAGTTATTTTCTACCGAGATATTATTCAATACCTATCGATAATATGATTATATCTCGATTCCTAAGTTGTACACTGACCTTTCAAACGAGAATTTATTATTTGCTTCTTAAATAAAATAAAATTTATATTATATTTGAATGAAAAAGTGTCTTCAAATGGTTAATTGTTTAAACTGCATCCATTGGATTCGTGATATTATTCACTAAATTATATAGTATTATATTTAAACTCGTTTTTATACAATCGTTGTAAAACGATTGTATATTTTTACTTTAATTCAATATGTAGAATAAATCATATGTGAATTTTACATACATTATTACAAATATTGAAACTCGAAAATATCTGGACGAAATTATGCACATTAAAAAATTTGGTATTACCTGTGATCTACGACCCCTAAAGTGGGAAAGGGGGCAAAGTATTTAAGAAAATGATCGACGCCATTCGCAATCAAGGGTCATTCTAAGGCAGTGCAGCGGTTTGAATAGTATTATCAAAGCGCTGGCTATCGGAGGGTCAAGCATCTTCTCAAAGACTTCGCCACCTTTTAAATATTCCCCCTTAAGAGGTAAAATAGGACGAAGTCTCAGAAAATTCTTGACGCTTTATGAAGGATATATTTTAGTACAATTTAAGTACAATTTTCATGACGAAGCCGAGAGGCGAAACGTTGAAATAAAGAAATATTTGTCTTGCCTGCTTTCTGTTTTACAATATATCTGTTTTACAATATATATATATATATATATATATATATATATATATATATATATATATATATATATATATATATATGTTTGATTTTAGATTAGTAAATTACTGAAGAAGGCTCACGCCGAAAGCTTTAAAAAATATACATTTTCAATTGTGTATTTAAGCTGTTAAAAGTTTACAAGTCATCGAATATATATGTATATATAAAGCAAATATATGCTTGATAACAACGGTCCAGGATTCCATTGGAATACGGCAGTATGTTGAAAGTTGCTATCGGCAATTAAGTGGACTACACTTAACGATCAGTATACTATTCGTCATTACTAGACGGCAGAGGTGACCGGCAGTGCTCATCAGTAGTATGAGCCATCTCGTTGATGTTTTGGCTGCCTGCGTGACTTTTGAAAAATAGCATTTCCGATCAATTTTTTAAGTTCCAGTGGCAAGAAGCTCGTAAACTGAAAACTTGATTATAATGCTATCTCTATCCATATCAGGCAATTCATTTGTTACTGCATCGCGTCATTGTATATATGTAAGTATATTATATATACGAGAGTATATATACTCTCGTTTATATATTTATAGACAAGAGTGCTCGATATGCTCGATTCGAAAACTTCACCAACCATATAGAAGGAATTGCTATTCGCAATCTCATGCTATACCGATTCAAACAAAACCTCATTAATCTGTGAAACGTAAGGATGTTATTGATATTTTTATGACACTGCACCCTACTTTAATTCCATTTTTAAGCTATCAGCAGTGCGGTACATTTAAGTATTGGTTACCTCATGAGCTTCAAGTTCAATACCTACATTTTAAGTTTCGTTTCTTTTAATGGCTGACGATAACTCGACCCGTCCGCTTTATTGAAATTAAGATGTAATGAAAGACTTATTACATTTTTTAAATCTAATGGAAATCAATCCGTATTTAAAATAAAATCAGCTTTGCTAAAAGAATATTCAACCTTCAATTTGAAACTGATTTTTGAAATTAATTGCTAGCCACCTATGTAAATATAGGTGTTTTCAAATTGAAAGTTTCTCTTTTCTCTACCAACGCAGATTTTGAAATCAGAAATCATTTTATCAGTCATTTAGTCATTTGCAATGACTAAACAATTTACTCTCAAAACTTTTTAAGACTATTTTAATTTATATTTAACTATTGTATTTTAGCTTTGCTGCATCTGATTGTTTTACGACATTATTGTACAATTCAGTGCCTCTAGATGAAACAAGCTTGAATGTAATTTCTTTTTATATTTATTTTTTATTCTATTTTCTCCATTTAGGATTTATTTGTGATATCTAAAGATGTTGATGCCAGAATTAGAAAGAATGTTTGCAAGTGTCTCGTTATGATTGTTCATAGAGAAGTTGAAACTTTATTTCCATGCTTCGGCAATTTTATTCAGGTTTGTTAACATTAACGTAATCATTAAGTAATTAATCAATTAAGTAATTTCTTAATCTTAATCATTCTGAACTTAAAGTAAATTTTTATACTTGTGCTTGCATTCATTACCCGGATATAGATATAATCGTCTAATAGATACGTGAATAGATTAAAACCAAACTTAGCACCACATTCGTGAAAAAGTCATTATACATGTAAATACTTAAGCACGAAATACGTGATAGATTAAATACAAATTATTCTTGAATAGATTGCAATTCGTTGAAATAATTTGTGTTCATTATCATCACGATTTTTCATAATATTATTTAATAGAAAACATGATCAATATGTGATCTTGTAAACAAACAGTTCAAAATTGCAGGTATAAATAATTCAAGATTGCTATACGAGCAATCCAGGAATTACTCTCTTATAAACATAACATTTTTTGTCTACGTTTACTTTGTAAATAATTAATTATTGTATTATTACATATATTATATAATATTTTAAATTTATTATCATTGTTAAGAATTTTTTATCTTAACTTGTTCTTTATTTTGAAACAATAAGCATTCATTTATTTTTATATTCTGCTGACTGCCTCTAGCATCATCCGAATCAACATGTACAATTTGTTCATACACAAATTGTACGTTCACATCATCCACATTTTGTCCATTGTAAAAAATTGATAAGTTATCAGTTATTTATAATGTAGCAAATATTCTTTAGGCTTCGTAATCTTTTGAAATTAAAAAAATCCCAATTTGAAACGCTGATGATTAAGGTTGATTAGAACCTTGAACAAATGGTACATTTTCGATAACTAATTGTACGTTTTGTATTATATTTTGTATTATCAAAATAAAGATTAAATAAAAGATACTTTATCATCTTGTTCGGTTGTATTTAATCCATAGGTGAGTTTTGATGAATTAATACGAAAAAAATTAAACGCTGTAATCAGTACCTTAAAGTTAAAATTATTATCATTTGATAATAGGATCATACTTAATAGGATCATGAACTAAAGTTTAAGGTCAAGAATAATGACTGTATGATTTTGGATGCAGGTCAGTACGGTATCCATAAGTTTAAAAAGCTTTAACTTTCAAATTCACACAATCTAAAAAGATTAAATTGCTAAAAATGTTTCTGTATTGAATCCTATCTATTACACAGTATTTTAATCAACAATTTAATGTAATTTGTTATCAATTTAATTTAATCCTATCAATGTGTTTAATTACAAAAATAATTATATAATTATAATATAATTTTTATTAAATTATTAAATTATATTTAGTGAAATGAAGTTTTGTCAAGCTAAGGAACAGTTTGTACAATATCGTGTATAGTTTTATAACTTTTGAGATCGTTTGATGTCATTAAAATGACATTTAATGTCATCATTTTATGTCATTTGATCGTTTATTTTAAAAGTTACACAGTATTTTAATCAACAATTTAATATAATTTGTTATCAATTTAATTTAATCATATCAATGTGTTTAATTACAAAAATAATTATATAATTATAATATAATTTTATTTTTGTCGTTGTTATTTAATCTATATTAATACCCTTTTGATAGCAGCTTTCTTAATTCACAATTTTCAATTAATTCTAGATTATGGGTACATATAAGGAACAGTTTGTGCAATATCGTTTAAAGTTTTAAAACTGTCAAGATTTATTAATGTCATTTTATGTCATTTGATCGTTTATTTTAAAAGTTACACAGTATTTTAATCAACAATTTAATATAATTTGTTATCGTCCTATTTTAGTGTTAATTTTCATATGCTTCAATTCTTCATTGTTTTTAATAGTATATCCTCGATAGAATTAACGATCAAGACAGCGAGGTAGCTATCGAAGCTTGTGAGGTTTGGTCAGCACTTGCTGGTCAACCACTTGGTCGAGATCTAATAGAACCTTTTATTCCCAATTTGGCTCCGCTGCTTTTATCAAAAATGAAATACTCAGAAGATGATCCAGCTTTATGTGAAGTAAGCCATCAGTAATTTTGAATTCAAAATATCATTAATCAATATCAGTTAACAGAAAAATATTTATAAGATAAAAAGGAGAAACGGTCGAAATAAAAGTATTTTTATTTTGTTGAAATAAAATTATAGATACGAGTATTTTAATTTATATTATAATTTTACAATTATTTTGCAAGCTTTCGACAGTTTGTTTTTCAAGCATATACCAAGAAAAGGACAAACTGTTGCAAATAACGAAATTGTAAAATTAAAATAAATACTCCTGTCAATAATTTTATTTCATCAAAATGAAACAATTCGACTTTGAATGCAATACTCACAAAAATTTGTCATCAATATTAAAAGTAGTTTTATTATTTTATATATTAATATTACAAAATATTAATATAAATATTAATATTATAAATAAATATAAATATTAATATTATATAAATATTATATAATATATATTAAAATATTATATATTAATATTAATATGTATTAATATATAATATTTATATAATATTAATATTTATATTTATTTATAATATTAATATTTATATTAATATTTTGTAATATTAATATATA